>JAMJFZ010000182.1:8802500-8892500 GCA_026225945.1 Cricetomys ansorgei
CAGGCTCAGTGGGGTCCCTTCACAGGACCAAGGAGAGGGTCCTGGGACCCTCACCTCAGATTACAGCCACTCCCTCCCTCCTGCCCTTCCACACTCAGAGTGCATACTACTGTCCCACCCAGTTACATTCAGCCAAGGGAGGTGTTGAGCTTACAGGAGGTAGAAAATTGACTGAAGGGGCGTGTGGAATCCATCTATGCAACTTTGGCCTCTCTACAGTGAACAGGGGACTTTGTTTAGGTCTCCAGACTCAAGGCTGCTCCTTATTTTCTTAAATGCTAGAAGCTGAAAAGGCCTGACGCTACACACTACAATTCTACTACTCAAACTCCAAGCAACAAGTTTCTCCAAGTGCCAACCACAGAGTCAAAGGCGCAAGAACATATTACCTCCTTGAACTTAAATAAGGGGGCTCTAGAGGGCTGTTTCTAAATTTGCCAATGGTTTCTACTCTGTCTATAACCATGCCCTATCTCTCTGCTAAAACCTGGAATCTCCACATGGACATGATGGCTTAGCAGTTTAACCTTTGCCGCTCCTTTCATCTCCCTGGCCTTCCTTTCTCTTATCTACGAAACATGAATTCAATCATGATTTCCTAAGGTTGCGGGGGTAGGGGAGAGATTAAATAAAATGAAAGTTTTTGAAAACCCACGCACAATGGCTAGTACATACGAGGATGCAGAGAGCATTAGGTGTAACTGATTCTCAATTCTGTGGGATCCTTACTTTAATCTTGGCTTTTCCTTAACTGTAAAATACCTTGCTCCATATTTCTCTCCCTAGGTCGATTGCACACACAAGTGGTGTCTTTCTAGCTGTGCTTCCGGGATGAACGGCTCTATTTGTTCCTTCATCCAGCGGGTATGAGTTGAATGTAGATTACAGTATCATTCTACAGTCCACCAGGTCAAAATAGGTGGAACAAGGCACAGGGGCTACATCTTATACAGGAGCTTCTGGTATCACAATATGAAATGGGACCCAGTGGTAGAGGAGAGATTACAGCGTCTGGTGAATACAGGTACTGTCTCTGAAATATGTAGTTGAAACAAAGCAAGGAAGATGGAATGAAATATGCCCTGAGTGAATAAAAACTAACATTTTTTTTTTTAAAGGACATGCGTGG
Organism: Cricetomys ansorgei; assembly: GCA_026225945.1. NCBI lineage: Eukaryota > Metazoa > Chordata > Mammalia > Rodentia > Nesomyidae > Cricetomys > Cricetomys ansorgei. The sequence continues at coordinate 8,803,630 of JAMJFZ010000182.1, forward strand.
AGAGGCACTTAGCTCTCAAGTTGAAGCTATTTGGAAAGTCGCTTTCTGTTGGCCTGGCAGTGTACACCTGCATCCCTACACTCTGGAGGCTGGAGCAGGGAAAAGCCCAAGCTCAAGGTCAGCTGTCTAAGGCCTAATGAGACCCATTTAGCTATAAATATAAATAAATAAATAAATAAATAAATAAATAAATAAATAAATAAGACTTGCTTCCTCCTCGTGTCTGTTGCCACTGAGCACTAGAGGGAGGACCAAATCTTTTGACCCAAGAGCTCAGATGCGACCTTTGTTTATCAGGGATGTTGCAAGGGTCACTTGTGAAATAGAAACTTATAAGGTAAACCCAGCATTTCTACAAACACATTCTGTACCATAAGAACAATTCTGGAACCATGGACTCGAGGGACCACAAAATCCATCCTCTTTATTTTGCGTAGAAAAGAGCTGAATTCCTAGTGAGGCAGTGGTCTGCTTGGAGCCTTCCAATGTATCTACTCCTGTTAGACCTCAGACTAGAACGCAGGGTCCTGGCTGCTATATCACCGTTCTTTCTATTCCCCACTGCTCAGTGTTTTAATGTTTGAATACATTTCATCTTTGTTTCTTGAACGAACTCCTCCCTGTTACAAACGAGGAGGCTAGGGGAAGAGAAAATGAAAGGACCTACCTGATGGAAAGTCTGAGAACAAACAGCTCCAAAAAGGCTGATTCTATAAGTAACGTCTGATCTTCTTTGGGGAGATCAGTGAATCCAGGGATCTTTTCTGCCCAGCTTCTGGACACGTCAATGGAGGCCGTCAGGAGGTTGTAGAACTGCTGCACGTGCTCAGCATCTGTGCCCGCAGTGGCCTGGTCGGTGGGACAGTACTGGAACACAAGGCACAGAAACCAGCCTTACCCTGATTGCATGGGAATGGCGCCATCCTTTGACATGGCTCTGCCAAGATGTCAATGTCTGTAACCCCCTTTAAAAAACCCATTAACATTCATAGCCTCATCTGATCCTCCTGAAGGCCCTGGGACATAAAATAAAGTGAATTTATTGTTATTATCCAATAGACAGAAATCCCTTCAAGTCCCATCAGTGCACGAGTTTGTCGAAGTCATCTGGGAGACTATAAAGCACTGGGTCTGGGCTCTGCCCCCAGAGAGGCCAATTTAAGTGGTCTGGAGTAAAGTCTGCCCGCCGGGAACTTTAAAAGCTCCACAGTTGATTCCACAGAGCATCTTATGGAACAAATCACTATCTACATGGAAACCACTGCCCTAGGTCCTTGGGTCCGAACAGGCCTTCTGGATCGGTGGGTTCTGCTGAAGCATCGTGGTCTTCCAATAAGGTGTTCCCAATAAGGAGCCAGAGATTTTCAAAATGTAGTCTCTAGACCAGTAGCATCAGCAACACCTGGAAATGTGCTAGAAATGGCAATCCCACAACTACTTCACCAGAAACTCTAGGGGTGGGTCCAACAGACTGTTTTTTTTTAAAAAAATCAAAACTGATGGTTTTAATGTACACTGAAGTGTGAACATTACACAATTAACCAGTAAGATTGATTTTTGCTCACTGTTGATGGATTTTTATGACAGAAATCCGGAAGTATGTGTGTTGGTTGGGGGAGTTCCTCTGTGGCAGAGCCCAGGTAACTATGTGCCACCAGACTTGGGGATTGTGGCTGCTTGTATTAATCAACATTGATGAAATTGAACACTCAGTTTCTTATCCATATTTCAGGTGCTTAAAAGTCAGGTCAGGTGGGAGGCATTTTTATCACTGCAGAAAGACATACTGGATAGCATGGTCCTAGGAACACTGGGGGAGGGAGAAGAGGAAGACAGAGGAGGAAGACAAAGAAAAAGGAGGAGGAGGAAGAGGAGAGGGAGGAAGAAGAAGGGGAGGGGAGGAGAGGGAAAAGGGAAAAACGATGGGAGAAGCTCTCTCCTAAGACTTTGGCTACTCTGATAAAAACACAGGCTTGCCTGACTCAATGGTGGCAAAACCTTTTTGCTTCAGGCAGGATGATCTACACAGAGAGATACAGATCAAGGAACAACTTCACAACCCACAGGTTGAGAACTGCTGGTTTAAAGTGTGCCTGGGATTTTAAGTCCTATGCCTCTTGATTTTGGTTTTTCTGTTTTGAGACAGGGTCTGACTGTGGCACCACGACAGGCCTGGAACTCACTACAGAGATCATGCTGATCTCAAACTTAAAGCAATACTTTTGCCTCTGCCTCCTGAGTGCTGGGACTGCAGGATGACTGTTAATATGTTTGATGTTGGCCAGGGATGCAACTTACTACTTACTTGGAACGATTAAGGTTCTGATGTTTAATCCTCAGTACCCCTGACCCATTCCCAAAAGGCCTGATGATGCTAAGGATCAAACTCACAGCCTTGTGCGTGCTAGATAAATGCTCTGTCACTGAACTACGTCCCCACCTGGCTCTATTTCTTCTTAGCCAGAATAGTCAGGGTGGGTGCCTAGGTTTGTCACAAAGCTCAGACCTGATTAGAGGAGAAACAGCTGCTGAGAAGCAGTCAATGGACAGCAAGGCACTCCTGTAAAACCTCCCTCGTGTGATGAGACATAGACGAAAGTGAGTCTTTTCTTCTGTTCCCCCCAGAAGCAGTAAGACAAAAGGTACAAATGTGAGCCCAGGCACTTTAATCCCAATTTTATTTGGGCCCCTAATTTGTGAAGTATAATGAGCTCCAGTTTTCTCCTCTGTGGAGTGGGGATAGTAATAGCTTTAAAGCTCTGCTGCGATGGCCCGTCTATGGGAAGGGCCTGAAATGGAGACTGAGTTAAAGAGCAGCTGGCAGTGATGTTACTGATAAGAGCCTGACAGAGTCACCCTCCCTCACCTCCCACATTTATGGAGCGGGGACTGTACTGTATTAAGCAGAAGCTTTCTAATTTTCACCTCAACTTTCTAAGATCCCATCAGGTCTAGTTCAGAGCCCTGCCTCCTTTGTTCCCAACAATCCCAAAGTTTGCCTGGAATGGTACAAGGCCCCAGATACTGGGTGGTATCATGGAGCATGGGAACAAGTTCAGGAGACAGAGGCAGCTCCCTTCCCAAGGACGTTTGAAGAGTCCGTGAGACCCTGAGTAAGCCTATCATCTCTTCTTAACACATACTCTCTTAATTGGAGGAAAGTTGAGAAAATAAATGAGCTGTGCATCTCTGGGCACACCACATAGCCCCCCTGCACCTGTTGTAGTCTCTGGACGCCCACTGGATTAGCTAATTGCCATGATTCCCCTGCTTCTCGAATTCAGCACTGCTAAATATTGTTAAGTCACACCAGGTATGAGTTTATGGGCTAGATTTTGACATTAGTCCAGCATGATTTTGTTTTTAAATAGTGGGGTGAGTGGAGGGAGAAAAGACTCAAGGATGTAAACTTCCCCTGGGAATAGAAGCCACAGCTTACCGCTTCCTACATCGACTTCCCCCAAACCAGGACTCATGAATCAACAACAGTCTGCTTCCAGTATTTGCTCAGAACCCACCAGAGCATGCAGTTTTCACCAGGCTTCTCTGCAAGCCAAAATCCTACTGGGCTCACATTTCATGCCTCCTGCACTGGGGAGAGCAGCCCTGCCTGCTCGGGGCATGAATTTTACTTTGACAGAGCTCAACAAAGAACAACAACAACAAAACAAAACAAAACACCATGTCCAGCTTGCCCTACTGCAGACCTTTTTGGAATTAATTCTTGTCCAAGCTCCGGAATTCTAGAGCCAACCTGGATGTAGCTGGAGCTCCCAGTAACAGGCAATTCAGCACCCAATTATACAAGGAGAGAAGGATCGTGTATGCTCCTCTGAACATACAAATTAAAGAAACAGACCAAGGCTTCCAGATACTCTGCCTGGCCCAGCCATTTAAACCTGGAAGTGGAAAAGCTGGACCTCTAGCTGTGCCTCCTTATAGTCCCTACCTCTCTAGGCAAGATAGGTTTGGGGGTCACCAAAGAGAACCCCAAGGTATTTGTTCATTGATTATTCCACTCAAACATAGACCAATGCAGAAAGATTTTTTAAAATGAACGTTGCTCTCTGTCTATGCTAATGCTTAATTCCAGTCTATCGGGAATCTTGATCCATCCGAATCCAGCGTTAGCACTGGTCAGAGATGTAGCATCTCCTTCACTGACAGCTAAGGCAGAATAGAGATTTCTACAAAGGCCCTAGAAGGAGAATCTGGAGCTGCAGGCAACAGTAAGTGGATTCAGTTTTAACCTGAACAGCCTGCACACTGCACTCAGCAGCAAACGCGAGGCTCCGATTTCAGCAGTGGCCCCGGCCTACGATAAGTTATTCAAATGGAGAAAAGCACTCTGAAAAATTAGCCACGTGATGCTTTCATGGCAGAATGGAGCTGAATATGTACCCCACGATCAGCCCTCAATAAACATGTGATGTATCTGGAAGAAATGGATTTCCTTTCCCCCTTTAGTATGTTCCTTTTCTCTGGGCCTTTACATCTCTATAGAGGATAGCTGCGATGTTTCTAGGAGTCAAACTGTGTATAACAAGTGCCATGTCAGGCCTGGAGAGACGGCTGAGTGCACAAAGCACTTGCCATGCGATCGTGAAGAACTTATATAAAGCCCGTGATGGCCCACCCACAGCCCTAGACTGCCGAAGGTGGAGACAAGGGATCCCCGAAGCAAGCTGGCGAGCTAGGCGAGCAAGCGAACGAGCTCCAGGTCATGAGAGACCCTGCCACAATACAGCCCGCGGAGCGCGGTGGAGGAAGACATCAGACATCAGCCTCTGGACTCGACAAGCCGTATGCATGTTCACCCCGCAAACGCGCCCTCATACATTTGGACACATGCGTGTGTACACACACACACACACACACACACACACACACACACAGGATGACAAAATAAGATAAATTTAAGGTGACATTCTAAAAATTGGTAATGAAAGAAAGATTGATGATGAATGTATTTTTCTCCCAGCTCCCTTCTTTTCTGATCTGCCCATGCCCCTTTCTCTTAAAAACTAAAAGAAGCCAAAAGGTGTCTCTCCTGCCAATAATAGTATTGCTGGAGGTGATCATCCCAGAACCTTCGTTCTCTTTCATTGGCATGTAAGCTCCATGAGGGCAGAGTTTCATCAGACCCATGATCTGAGTGCCCCCACCCAATATATTTGTTAATTTATTACTTCCTGGAAATTTTTTATAGCTCAACCTTTCTCATCCCTAAGGAAAAAATGGGACAAAGTAAAGTTGAATTGTCATTATTAAACTACACTGGTGGCTCTCAAACCTTACAGTGCCAAAGAATCAGCTGAGGCTCTTGTTAAAATAAATATTATTGCTGCCTCCTGCTTTCAAGCCTGACTCAGTAGGCCTGGGTTTGAGATCTGGGGAGATCTGCAGGTTAAAGCAAATATTGCCTGTCTTTGGTACCATACTCAGGGAGATGCTGGCCTGGAGGCAGTCTTGGTACCCACTCAGGGAGATGCTGGCCTGGAGGCAGTCTTGGTACCCACTCAGGGAAATGCTGGCCTGGAGGCAGTCTTGGTACCCACTCAGGGAGATGCTGGCCTAGAGGCAGTCCTGGTACCCACTCAGGGAGATGCTGGCCTGGAGGCAGTCTTGGTACCCACCCAGGGAAATTCTGGTCCATACTCAGAGTAGAACTGTATGTAGCAGATGTAATGATGGGAGAGCTAGGGAATGATAGTAGTGCACTTAGTCCAATCTCTTCACCCTTCAAACTGAGGGCTCTGATGGTAGGAACTGGCTGATGCCACTCAGTGAATTAAATGGGAAGTGTCTTCCCTGAAGCTTCTTGAAACCAATGTTTGTAGCCTCCATGCTATGGTCTCTGTAAGTCTAACACGTGCTCGCCATGCTGGGTCTTAAAGGCTATCTCATTAGCATTTAAGTGGCATTTGCTGGTGTCTGGTTTGATGTGAGCAATAGTTCTCGTAGTTGCAGTCTAAGTGGCACCGATTACCAGAAAACATCCTAGCATGCTGAAAAATACTTGGAATGGCCAACTAATGAGGACATTAAGTAGATTTCCTCATTAGCAATTATGCAGGCGCTGAAGCCAAGCCCAGTATCTATATATACTTGTATAGCAACTGTGGGGCAGGGAATAGCAGCATCGCGGGTAGAAACAAATCAAACGTGACATGTTTTGACTGCACTGATGTACAATGATCTGAGCTCATTTTTGAGGGAGAGAAGTTTGGCCCACAGGAGAAGCGAAGGTTCCAGAGCCAGGAATGCGTCACAGAGCTCAGGGGCGCTCGTCCTGGCCTCTTAAAACATTCGCTCCCTCTGTGACTTGGAACAAAACCCTTCCTTTTCCCATATTCGGGGAGAGAAGGGCCCGCTCAGTTTCTACCTTTAAGGCACATAAACTGCTGCATGGAGATTAAAAGGCACTGGCTGGCAGATCTGTTCTTCTTTCTCTATTGACCTAATCGCTGGGGGAAGCAGCTGTTAGTAGATTGTATTGGTCAAATTAAGGGTTAGGCTCAAACTTGACAGGACAACTTCTTGTTTAACATACAATAAGCTATGGATACATAACGAAATGTTAACATCAGTAGCAGAGGGAGGGATCAGGCAGCTGCCAATGTACAGAAAACAGTTTCTTTGTATTCACTTCTAAATGAATTTTTTTTTAAAAAGATATAACACTACCATATATTATTATAGCATAAACATGGTGGTATAGTATAACTATATATATACTATTATTGTTAGTTTTTTTAATCCAATGAAATTTCTATTTTAAAAAAATCTAGTAAATTGTCATTAACTAGCAGGGACAGTGGGATGACACAGAAGCATCCCCTTTGAACGCCACCAATCGTAGACCACCGGGCCTTCATTCATCCTTCTGAAAACACAGGAATGATCTTAGATGATCTCAAGGTCATTCAGTGCTGTGATTTTCTACTTTTAAAATTGTATGGGGAAGGTATTATACAAGCTTAATTTCAAGCAATGACCATTTTAAAATAAAGTACTAACACTGTGATTTCTGTGGCGCAGAGATGAGGGCTCGTGAGAAAATATTTACGATGGTGTCTGGCTCAAAGTAGGCATTTTGTTTCATCCATTCAGAAAAGATCTTTCTTTCTTTCTTTCTTCTTTTTTCATTAGTTATTTGTGTATACGTGTGTGGGCACTATAGTGCCATGCTGTGGGGTTTGGTCCTCTTCATCTACCACGTAGGTTCTGGGGATTGAACTCAGGCCATCGGGGTTGACAGTGAAAGCCTTTACTCGATGAGCCACCTTCCCTGTTTCATTTATTTTGTGTGCTAAGTGTATGTCTGCGCATGTGAATATAAGGGTATATGTCCGTGTGTGGATGCATGTGTGTGCGGAGACCAGAGGTCAATGGCCAGTGACTTCCTTGACAATTCTCCACCTTGAAAAATTTCTAACTCTTTGAAAAAACTCTTTGATTCTTTGAAAATGTAATATATGTATTGTCTTAGTTACTCTTCTATTGTGAGGAGACACCATAACCAAGGCCACTTGTACGAAAGAAGGCATTTAACTGGGGGCTTGCATATGGTTCCAGAGGGTTAGTCCATGATAACCATGGTGGGGAGCATGGCGGCACATGTGGCGCTGGAGTACTAGCTCAGAGCTACATCCTGATCTTCAGGCTGAGAGAGAAAGAGCCTAGGCCTGGTGTGGGCATTTGAAACCTCCAGTGACACACTTCCTCCAACAAGGCCACACCCACTCCAACACATCAGTATCTCCTAATCTTTCTCAAACAGTGCCACTCCCTGGTGACTAAGCATTCGAATAATATGGGCCTATAGGGGCCGTTCTTATTTGAACCGCCACAGGCGTACAATGTATTTTGGTTATATCCATTTCCAACTCTTCTCCCTAATCCACTTTATTTTTGAGAAAGGGTCTCTCACTCTGAACTTGGAGCTTATCACTAGCTAGACTGGGTGGCCAGCAAACCCCAAGGGATTTTGGGATACTGCCACCTAAGCAGCTCTGTAATTGTGAGTGTATGTTGCTGTGCCCGGATTTTTATGTGGATGCTGGGGATTTGAACTCAGATCCTCATGTTAGTGTGGTATGCACTTTACCAACTTAGATATCTCAGCACCAAGTCTAATATTTTGATAGATAACAAAGACAAGTTACACACACACACACACACACACACACACACACACACACACACACACACACTGCCACTGTCTTCTTCCTCTAGATTTGCCAGGGAAAACAGAAATACTCTTCTTGCTTTTGATTGAGGCAAAGGGGAGTGACCTGATTTCTACACAGCTCGCTTCTGGTCTATGTATCTCCTTTTGTTCTCCAACCATCTCTTACAAGTTTCCAGAAACCGTATATCTCCATTCCCCTTAAATCTGGTCTTGGATTGGACTCAATCCTTGAAGTGTGATCTGAAAGGACACAGTCCATGGGACCATATGGAGTTGAATCCCAGTTCCATACTTCCGCTACCACAGCAGGTAATTCAGCACCCCCCCCCCCCACACACATACTTTGTTGGATTATACTAAGTGTCTGTGGAATAAACTCCTGAACGAACCACTGACAAGCCAAGGCTCTCCCTTTAAAAAAATAATCTAAATGTTGAGCTTCACATTTATTTTTGTTAACTTTCTCCGTGATGGTTTCAGCCCTTCCTGTTCCAACCTGTCGAGATCATTCTGAACGCTGATTCTGACACCCGTCATATTAGCGATCCCTCCCAGCTTTCTGTCATCTGCAAATGTGATCAGCATGCTCCTGTGCCTTCTTCCAAGTTTTTGATGAAAGCTCACTGTATTTTTTAAAAAGTCTTTTAATTTTGTTGATTTTGGTCCAAGTTTTTGATAATTTTGTAGAGCTATCTAAATGCAGGAGAACCCGAGCGATGAAGTTCAACCTGATTGCAAAACAATGCAATTAAAATAAATATGCTTTGCAAAATTGAGCTAGGCCTCAAAGGTAGCATGAGCACGACCCACACTTTGGCATGGGCGATCTGCTATTTGGGGCAAAGCTAACAATTAAATTGGATAAATGTTGATGAGGAGGATGACTCCAGACTAACAGACTGAACGGTTCAGAGACAAGCAAACACTCTGGATTGATTTTTTTCAGTGTAGAGACAATTCCCAGCTGGGACAACTCAACGTACTGGGGAGATATTGCCACTGCATGAGAATTTAGACCATGAAGACCAATAATTAAATAGTTTGGGGGTACAATATTATTTTGGGGGGCCCAACTTTTCTGGACCAACCATCAGTAGCAATGCCAAATGTCCTGGGATGATAACAGATTGCATTCCACAGCCTTAGCCAAGGCAGAGCCTATAAGCTTCATTCATGCAGATGATTGGCAGAGGGAGGGACAGGGATGCTTTGGGGAGTCTTTATGCCCAGTGCCCTGCAGCTCCCATCCTCACCCAAGCAGAGGGTCGGGGAAGTGTGGCTCCTAATTTGACCTCTGATAGATGTTTTTGCTTTGTGACCTTGGGCTAGTCAATTCTTTACCTCTCTTTGTTTGGATTTCCTTATTGGACCCATGAAGATAATAATACTTTTCTTAATGATGTTGCCACCCAGTACCTGATTGTGTAGTGCTTATACTTATTAGCACACTTGATAAATGGCCAGAGGGGAAAAAAAAGTTTGATCAAGGTAATACAAGGTAATAATATACAGAATGCCATGCTGAAGATTTTTACAAATGCCATCCCATTTGATCTTCACAAACAATCCTGGAAAGTAGATAATATTAACAAATAGCAAAGATGAAGAATTGAGGCATTAAGACCAGTTTCTCAAGGTCACCCAGCTAGTGGCATTGGGATTTTCACCTAGACTTGCCTGCTTCCAAAGACCGAGCCCCTAGTCAGTGCATTCTTCTGTTATACTATTATATATTTGAGATTTGACTTCCATTAAGAGATGCTACTTACAATCAGAGTAAGAGTCCTCAACCTTTGGTGCCAAGGACCCACCGTGCTACTTATAAGGAGTCTTGTGATCAGATGTAGAGAGGGCTTTGTTGCTTAGAATGAGGGTAGGGAGGAGGGCAAGAGGATCTCAGCAGGTACGCCAGTCATTTCTGTCAGCACTGCAACCTAAAAGGAGGCCCCATAGCAAAGAACTCGTGTTCTTTGCCAGGCTTTCACCTAGATGCTGGAAATGCTGAACTAGCCATGGGGAAGGCAATCAGATCAGCCAATGGCAGACCCCTGCGCCAGCTTCATGTGTGTTTATAAGCATGCTTGTCTTCAAGTGGAGGTAATGCCCCTTATAGTTCATAGCTGTTTCCAGGGTGCAATGAGACAGAGTGATACAATGTCTGCCATCAAGAATTAGTCAGTAACTGGGCTCGTTTCTTCTCCTCTTCCATCTGTAATAAGTCTATATTTTACTAGAACTCTGCTTTTCAATGTCCTGTAAAAATGGCCTTATAGTAATGTTTGTAACTTTTCTCAAAAATCCTCTTTTATGGCCCTTCTCGGTGCTGTTCAGATTTAGGGAAATTTGTAGATTTCATACTGGTGAGATTTTTATGACACCCTATGTGAAATTTAAATGTTGATATGTTTTGGTTGACTGAAATAGCAACAGTGGTAATCATTTATGGTTTTCAAAATGGTTTTGTCATCCTCGTGACGGATGCTCAAAACCGTCCTCTGGTGTTAAACATGGTAATCATTTCCACTGCAGGGAGGAGAAAGCCAAGAACAGGAGCCAGGTGACACAGGCAGGAAGCAGAAGAGGCAGCCTTCCATCCCAGTTTTCCTGACACCCCCTGAAGCCAAGGCCAGGGCTTGCTCCTTTCCATGGACTAATCCCCCCAAATAAGCAGCAAGTTAATCAACGAGGACACAATTGGGTAGACTATTTAAGGATACCTTGAGGACCACACAGATGGTTTGATCACAATATGAGAAACCCAATAGTAACATTTTTTTAAAGCATCGGAAAACTACAAATTGTAGTTCACCTGTGCAGCTTTTCGTTGGCACCACCAGAAATCCTGCAACCATGGGTGTGACAGGTGCAGCCCTGTCAGGGTCATTTGTTAAGGCATTTAGAGAGTCAATAAGGCAAAAAATATTTGGTACAGTAAACGTACTAATTGCTAAGCGAAACGAGAACTATAGAAAAAGGAGGAAACTGACTAGCCCACTGCCAGGCACGGTCACGCAAACAACTCCTGTTACATGAATGGAGTGTCATGGTCATTCAAAAGCATTCGTAGAACTTACTCTGGAATAATCGAGATCTCTGGGTGTTGCATCTGTTAAAGCTCGGACCAGGGCATTCATCATGCAGGTGGGAGGAGATGGTGGGGAAGGCTGCGAGGGCTCCTGCTGTAGTGGGCTCTTTGGTTTGGAAGGCAGCCGGCCTCTCCTCCCTTTCAGACTGTCTGTACGCACGACTGATGAGACATAGAGAGAAAAAAACAAAAAACAAAACAAAACAAAGCAATGTTTAAAGATCACATTTGGAATAGGCATAAATCGCGAAAAGGAATCCAGACACATTAGAGTTTGGCAGTGATGAATGAGATCCACCATTTCAAAGCAGTGTTAAGCTTGGAATGATGCTCAACAGTGATTGAGCGAGAATCGAGATAATGGGGGGGGGGGGAAAAGATAGCCCATACTTACATCAGGTGATGAGTTAGCTCTGAGAACCTCCTTCTCAAATAGAACAATGGCTTTTTAAAAATTGATTTTAAGAGATCAGAATAAGCAGTCCTTAATGTTACTGTAGTGTAAATATAAATACCATTAAAAAGAAAATGTTTGAAAGAGAGAAACACTAGGAGAACTTGCTGCCTCAGTGTAAATATTAGCAGATCTCGCTGTCGGAGGATCCGCATAAGCAAACCAGATAAAGAAGCACGTGCTCTTACCTTCCTTAACCATCCCGACGCTGAGACACTTCTGGAATCGGCAGTACTGACACCGGTTTCGACGTCTCTTGTCTACTGGGCAGTTTTTATTTGCCAGGCAAACATATTTTGCATTTTTCTGCACCGTTCTCTGAGGAAAAAATATGATACAGAGGTAGTCAACTAACAGTTTCTGGAAAGAGGTAAGAGCTGACAAGATGTATTTTAATTACAATGTGAAAAGCGACAGTGCAATTTGTATAATTAGATAAATTTAATTTCCTAACACGCTAGCCTGCAGGAAAAACAATTTTATTAGTGTTCCTGGCTGACAGTGAAAATCATCTTGGGTTGTTCTGAAGCGAGTCTCAGGAGGCACCCAACTCCGAACGATAAAATCATATCTGAAATTACCAGGTCAACATATCGTACCTTGGAGGATTAGATTATCTCCACTTTTAATATCCCCTTGGGAACAATTTTCTACTTGTTCTACTCCCCTGATTATTGTTGACCTCATTAAAATAAAATCGGAATTATCTGGGCTGTAGTGCGTATGGTGTCACTATTGTAAGCCAGATATCACAATAACCAGTTTTGTTACTCCACAGAGATGAAGTCATACAGAATAAAATCAGAATTTGTCTTGTTAAGATACATAGGAAATAATGTTCTCATTATAAAACATATAGGAAATTATGTTTTAATGAAAAAAAAATCCATGTAATTGCACCACTTAGTTTGCTTTATCTTTAAAGGATACATATAATAAACTGGTCGTTTCTGACTTCTGAGAGCAAATTCTTAAGGTTGGATAGGAAAATCACTATTATATCCAAGAAAGAAAATCCAAAGCCGAGTGAGAACAAGAGAAAGAAAGAAATTTAAAAGCCATGTACATGCCAATATTTAAAAATGACTATCACTATTAGACACCAAAAAGAACCACGCTAGTAAAGACACATCACGGAACTTGATCTTGTAGGTAAAAGTCACATCACATTTTTCTGAATCACATAGAACTTTGAAATAACACGTGGAGCAATAATTAAACATATCTGATGTTCCAAGTGTGAAATAATGCTTTAAACAGGCAAAACAAAACAAACACCCGTGAAAACCTTCCTGCAAACAGTTGCGTTTTTACCACTTAGGAAGATGTATTCTGCAAGGACCTGAATCTACACAACTCCACCCAGAGCAGAGAGAGTACTGGGAGTTATTTAGGAAGTCTGGGCTATGCTTTAGAAGTTTAGGTAACCTGTGTTTAGAGATCTGTTTGGGGATCAAAATCCTAGTTCTACTTTTAGTCTTTATTCTCCACTCTTATCTCCCAAGTTTCAGTGTCACCCTGTCACCTCTTCATTTCATTTCAGGGGGATGGTCCTACCCAGGACAAAGCCAGTTGATGTCAAGTCTAAGACAGAGCTGCTGGGTTTAAAATGCAAGATTCTTAAGAGAAAGACTTCAGAGCTTACAGCACTCCATTCTCAGCAGTCTGAACCAATGGGAGCCTTTGAATGAAGCTCTTTTTCAAGGAACATGCCCATGCTTCCCAGCATTCTTTCTTGCCATTGTTCTCAAGGCACTGGGCTGATTGAACCGCCTGTGGCATTTTGCTTCAGGTGTACATTTTCCCCATAACCTGAAACCTTCCCCACATTTGTGTACCTCTGCACAGTGTAAGGACAGAGGGATCGTTACAGTTCAATTGCTGAGTTCCCGTCATTAACTGCACTTCATGTCACATTTTTAAAGAATTCAATTTAATGGTAGAAAGCCACTGGGTAAATCTGGCTCCAGTTCCCTTAATTAACAGATCTGTAGGGTGGCCCTGCCCCAGCCTGCCCCCACCCTTTCAAGTATAGATCAGCTTTCAAGGGAATGCTGCAGAAAAGGAAAGCTTTTGGAGGGACAGTTAATGTGCATTTCTAGACTTGGGATGTTACCCTCCCATGTTGTGATGAGTTCTCGACTTAGGAATGGTTCTACAGTAGAGTCTTCATTCATCTCTTCCCAGAGTGTCTTTCTTCTCTCCCGCCCTGTTAATTGCCCTTCAGCATTCCCACGGGAATACTACAAAAAAATCAACCCCCCTAAAGGAATGTAGTTATATGGAAATAGCTTTGGGAAATCTTGTGTAGGTAACAGGGGGAGGCAGAGAAAGAGAGAAGGAGGGGGGAGGTTAACCTGGGGTTGGGGACTTGCTCAGTATTAGAGCACCTACCTAGCAAGCACACAGGTTCAACCCCTAACACCTAGGGAAAAGACAAAGGCTAACCTGGATGGCTTATTAAAAGCAAGTCTTGCACTTACAACTTCATAAGTGTGTGTATCCGTGGGGCATTTAACATGGCGACATCTTTATCCAAGAAGCCTTTCATTTGCCTACAGAATTCAGTGAGTGGTATGATAACCATTCTCCCATCAAAAATAACTGCCTGTTGGCTTGTGTGTCCAACCACAAACACGTGTGTTGTCATAAATACTTCAAGTTTTCATTCAGTAATAAGTATTGTTTTATGGCTCTAAAGACTCGGAAGTGCTCTTGTATATTGATATCTTATTTAATATGGCCTCTCTCTGGGTTTGATCTATTAGTTGGGAAGCTAAGACTTATGTCCAGTATTATAAACTGGCAGGTGACAAGCTAGGATTCCTATTTGAATCTTCCAGCTCCCGATTCTATCAGACTCCTAAATATACTCTGTTTGCTTCCCAAATCCTAGTCACCCAATCAGCATCCCACCTTGCCTGTGTCACTTGTGTGGGTCTTCGAGTGCCTGAGGTATCATCAGCAAGTTAGGGTGTGAAGAGAGTGACACAGAAATGTCTAGAACCAACTGAGACTCAATGACTAAAGAAAGAACAGCAAAGGAATAAGTAAGCTGAGCCCCCCCACACACATATCAGGGGTGGAAAGGCTATTGACCTCCAGAGTCAAGAGAAGGCAACTGTCCCTACCCCAACACAAGCCATATTACTACTCAAGCCTACCCAAGGGGTACTTCTCTAGGGTTCGTTGCTTTGCTGATAAATATGGGGCGGATGATGGGACTGCAAAATTCTCTACTTCGCCTAGAGGGAAGGACCAACATAGGCACTGTGCGTGTGTATACAGACAGAGGACAGGGTGGATCAGCAAGGCCTGAGTCATCTACCTCCCTCCCTTCTACGCAGGAAGCTGTCCCATGTCTCTGGCCAGTAGCCCCCATCTATTTTGCCAGTGAAGAACCATGAAAGGGAGGCATGGTGGGAACACACACGAGTTCAACTTCTGTCTCCATCTCACTCCCTGAGTGTGAGCTCCGTGGCAGTTGAATGACCTCTCTGAACCTCCATTTTCTAACCTAAGAAACTATGATAATTATTCATCTACCTTAAGCACCCTGTTTAAAAATAGCTAGTGGGGTGACCCGAGTCTGTCTGATTCTAGACTCGCAGCTCTTCCTGTGAAGATCGAGACACTAAATACCCAGGCCTGCCATGCAGGCGCTAATCTCTCTGACACTGAGTGGACAGGAAACGGGCATTGCTGAAGTGTAGATCCTTTTGAGAATTTACAGAAGGCCCTGTACAGAAAAAACGCTCAGAAGGCAAAGCCAGGTCAGGAGGTTAGGGCAGACCCCTCCAATTCATGGACAACTTATTGTGCTGGAACTTCGAGTTTAAAAGCCCTGGGAAAGATAAGTCTGAAGTTCTAGGCCCAGGAATAGGAATGCATAGTGCATGGGGTTATAGCTCTACACTGACAAAGCCAAAGATGCTGCTACATTCGCTTAGACGCCTCAGCAAGGGGGCTGACTGCAGAGGAAACACTGGAGGAGGCATGCTCTCACCTTGAAGAAGCCCTTGCAGCCCTCGCAGGTGCGTACCCCGTAGTGCTGGCAGGCGGCATTGTCCCCGCACACCGCACACGTGCCCTCGCCGGATGACGAGCTCCTATTGGGTGGCGACGGCAGGCTGGGGCTCTCTCCCAGCAGGCTGGACGCGGTGGGGGAGGCCGTGAGGGCCAGCGGCGGGAAGGTCAGCGTGGCCGTCCTCTTGGCCAGCGGGAGCCCGTACGGATGGCCCTCGAGCGCAGCAGCTTGGCTGCCCGCGGCGGCCGCGGCTCCCAAGGGCAGGCTGAGCGCCGCGGAGGCCGCGGGGTCGTAGCCGAGGTGGTGGCCGCCCGCCGGGCTGGGCGCGGGCGGATGCGGCGGCGAGGGCTTGAAGTGGAAGATCGGGAAGCGCGCGCCGGCCCCCGGGGGCACCGCCTTCATCTGCGGGTCCAGCAGCGGGCCCGGCGCGATGCAGCCGGGCGCCGACGGCAGCTCGTCGTCCCACAGCGCCCCCGCCTGCGGGGGGAAGCCTGGTGTGGTCGGCGTGGACGGCGGAGACTGCTTGAAGTACATGGAGGTGCTGGGCAGCACCTCGTCGTCCGGGCCAGAGGGGGGTGGGATGGACGCCTGATGCTGCTGCTGCTGGTGGTGGTGGTGGTGATGGTGATGATGATGGTGGTGGTGGTGGTAGCCGTGCTCGCGGCCCTCTTCCATCTTGATCAAAGGCCGCGGCCCGGAAGGCGGCATTTGGTACAGGCAGGAGGGCTTGAGTTCGCAGCTGCTGGGGTAGCCCTCCATGAAGGTACTGAAGCTGGGCAGAGACGTCGTGGCCGTGGCCATGATCCCCGTGCTACCGAGGTCCATGGTCAGCTTGGCGTAGTCGGGGTTCATGATTTCTGTGGCGTATTCCGAGCCATACGTCTGCGTGGCGTAAGTGGATCCCGGAGGCGAAGGGCTATATTGGGCTTGCACGCAGGGCATATCTGCAGGGACAGAGGAAAGGGTTCAGAAGCCAGTCGACGCTCCTTTGCCAGCTGGATTCACTGCTTTTGAATCCGGAAACAGGTCGGGCATCCTCCAATCCCACCTGCTGGCAAAGATTGGATGCCCCAAGCTTCCTCTCTGGGAAGGCAGCTGAGTCCCTGACTGACAAAGGGGCCACAAGGGCTATAGAACCTGGCCCCCTGGGGGATTGACTACACTCATCTTCCCTCAGTTGCTTTGTCCCTGTCCACTAGATCCCTATACTAGATATTTCCCCCCATAGGCCCAGAGATTTTTTTTTTTTAAGTTTTAAGTTCTAAAATTCAGTTGGAGAAATCTTGCTAGCCACAGGTAGGACCAAGGGGAAAGGAAGTGAATGTCTTATTAGTTAATCTGGGGAGGAGGAGGCCATTGGTCCCTGGAGACATACCCACATTGATTTGTAAAACCCATGAGTTAGTGACAAAAAAGAAAGAAAAAAGATGTCCTGTGTGGGACAAGGAAGGCAGTGACATGCTAACATTTTACGAGTGCCAACTAAGGCCGCCCACACAAGTTGTGGCCGCTGCCACCCACTCCTCCAAACAGGATTAGCAGCCTGCACAAACTGGACCCCTACTGATGACTTCAGCCAGCTCAAGTGGTGAGGTGGGCATGTAGGCCCAGGAAATGGACCCGGGGGAGTTGATGCCATCTGCAAAGAAAAAGATCAGCTGCAACACAGCACACCCACAGAACCTGCCCTGGGCTAGACTGTGCTATACTGTGTGTGTGGATGTATATATGGACACACTTTTCTCTCCAATTCTGACTAATATGATATTCTGATCTAATAAGATTCGAGCCGTTTTTATGACAACAGCTAACAGCTCTTCGAACAGGCAGGTCAGTATTTTCTCACGATGGGAGGAAAAGAAGAAAGCAATTTCAAAACAGGTGCAGTCAGTCTATCTGCCAGTTTGCTGAGGTTGGGCCCTCAAAGCAGCTGGTATCTGAGGTTTGCTATATTCACAGAGGTTGGGGTGCCTGAGTGGGCCCTGAGAGTTACTGGCTCTAGCCAATGCTTTTTCTAATAATTTTCCTTTTTTATGGTTAAATCGAAGTGGTAACATGGGGAGTTTCTGGTGGTTGGTTTTTCCGAGCCAAAGGAAACCCAGGTGCTTAACTTCTTGGAGGGTGTGATGTGAAGGTATGACTAACAGAAGAGAGTGCTTCTCATCTCCTTTGACATCTCTCTCTTACCCACATTTCCAAGTCTGATTGAGTCATGCGTGCATGGGATGAAATCTTGACTTGAAAAGGGGTGATGAGGGCCTGTTGGAAGAAGCATTGGTGAGGAGGGGCCAGTTCAAGCCTGTCTTCTTTTCAAGAGAGGCCTTACACGAACTAGCTCGAAGTTAAAGGACTACTTATTTTGGTGTCTAGTTCTTAGGCTGAAATGAAAGCTGATCATTTAAAAGAAAGAACAGAGCCTGGCTTTCATCCTTCCCCTCCCTTTGCGTCTCCAGGACTTCTCCCTCAGAATCACCTCTCATTCTTCTTTGCTGTCATCTCCCTATTGCTCTGTCTTTCTGAAGTCTCCAGCAGGAGAGTGAGTGTATCTGTGTATCTTTGGTGCCTACACAGGCCTGACTCTTTGTATCCCTTTAACAAATTTGTAAAGAGGTGGTACAATCCAAATCTGAGGCCTTTACATTTACACCTCTGTTTTCAGCTCACATGGGTTTCCCCTTGCCCCTGATCCATCAATCATCCAAACTCCTGAACCACGAATGATTTGGCTTTTAGACCAATAAAAATGTCCCTTGTCGCCCCAAGTGACCCTTTAAATGAATATGTTGGCTCTAAAAGGACAAAAATAAAGTCATCAAAGGCATACAATATACTAATCTCCTGGAGTATTTGCTGTTTTTTTTTTCAATTAGGAGACATAATTTTAAGAAATTTTTCGTGTAATCTCACTGCTCCGCTTGGTAGCAACAGGGTGTGGTATACAGCGGAGCTCTGTGCCAGGAAGCCACCTGTGCTGTGAAATGTGGGACCAGCAGCCTTGGGCTGGTACTGGGCTAGTTGGCCAGACTGCCCACTAGGTGTTGGTTTCCCCACCCATTTCCCTTGCTCCAGAGGAATGAGGGCTTTTGACCTACCTGGAGGGTATCTTGCGCGCTGAATGGTGGGGCTGGGGGTCTCTCCAGCAGAGGCTGAGAGTGTAGGAGGCCGGGATGTAGGGCTAGGCGGAGCAGCCGCTGTGCTGCCCGGCTCTGCTGAGGGTCCAGGATCAGCACCCGGACTGGTCGGACTGCGCTTTCCCGCAGTGGGCTCTGCAGGCACCGAGAGAGGGGATAGAGATTGCGGTAAGACTAGCCTGGGTCATCTTTTCCAGAGTTGGGTGCATGGGGTGGAGGGGGGAAGGACTTGTAGAAATGCTAGTTAATTACAAAGAATTATCATAAGGTTAAGTGAAAGTGCTTAGGGCTCACAGAGTCCCTGGGCAAGAAGCATCGCATCTTCATCGTGGGGGAAGCTAAGGGAAGGTTGCCGGCACCCAGTGAGCTGACAACCCTTTTGTGGTAAATCTGATGCTAAAAAGCCCTGCAGCCTGTCGTCGCCCAGAAATTGATCTTTACTACACCCACTGTTGGTTCCCAGCTTGAGAAGTCAGGGAGACTGAAGATATGAGAATATTTGAGGAACGAATATGGCCTGAATTGAGGGGGGTGGGTGGTCAGTGAATATGCAGGAGAAGAAAATAGTCATTTTTCAACCCCGACGGCCCTCACCCCTCTAACACAAATTTTACACGCCGCGTAGGAAATGCATGAGGTCCGGAACGAATGCATGAATGCCCGGAGGAATTAAGAAAGTCTGAGCTTTTCATTCTAAATGCTAATTGAGCTTCTCTTCTATTAGTCGCGAGTTTCAGGGGCCAGGGGTCAAGCAAACAAAAGGGCACAGAGGAAAGAAGGCCTGTGCCGGAGCCGCGCTCTCGGGCAGGACAGCTTTGGCTGCGGCTGGGCCGAGGGAGGTCCCTGCACTCAGCGGGCGGTGTCCTCGAGGGTGGGCGGCTTCAAGGCTCCAGGCCACCCGGTGGCTCAGAGGGGGTACATTCCGGAGGGCGCTCAGAGCGGCTCCTGGGCGAACGTCCCGGTGCACAACCTAGTGAAACTTTGTTGCTGGAAGCGCAGCTTTGCCTGGCAGGGAGGAGGACTCCTGCTGCCCCAAACTCCGGCTTATAGCGCCCCCTTTGTCCAGGGTGGGCACAGCTCAAAGGTTAGGAACATGCCCCCCCATTGAGGGGGAGTCATCCCCAAACTAATCAAAAGACCTCTGGTGAGCGCAGACCCAATGGCGGGGTAAGTTTCATCTCCTGCCACTCCCGCACACGGAGTTTGCTTGCGGAGAGAAAGGGCTCGGATTCCCCAGGTCTAGGAAATTCTCGATGGCCAGGAAATGGGGATTCCCTTGCCATCCCCAGCCTGAGGCACTCTGACAGAAACCTTGCGCTCGCTGAAGTGCTGGCACGAGTGGATCTTTCCACAGCTGTAGCATGCGCTTTTCACCCTCCCCCACTCGCATCTTCAAAGGAGGGGGGGGTCTTCCAGCAACTCCACCCCCTCTTCCATTGGGTGCCCGCAACATTTCCACTCTCCCCAGAAGCCTTTCAAGAGTAGTCTTTCTCTAAGGGGCGGCCTCTGAACTCGGGTGGGCGGCGGTTGCGCCTCCCCAGGAAAGGGTTCCTCTCCAGCACACTGCTTATCCTATAGCCCAGTCCAGCACCTCATCGCTCCCCCTCTCCCCCGACCCCTCCATTGGCCGGTTACCTAGGCAAAGCCTCTGCTCCTGGAAACACGTCTGTGTCTCCGGCTCGTGGCCGCTGGGGCCGGGAGCACAGAGCCTCGGGGTTGTAAATTAGGAAGAAATAACTACCTCTGTCAAAGCCCCTTTCTTTCACGGAGGCAGACGAAGGGAACACCCCCGTGTTCCCTTCCCCGTGGTGAGGTGTGTGGAGGAAACCGTGAAACACACCATTGTGACCCGGGCTCCTCCGCGGAGTTTCCAACCCCGGGGAGCGGGGGCGGAGGTTGGGCGGGGGCAAAAGAGGTGGAGGAGAGACCCGCAGAAAGGGAAAGACAGAGATTCTCAGAAAGATCGAGGGAGCCAAGACCAACCCCGGGGAGAATTTCTATGAGCTTGTGCTGGGTCCGGAGGAGGAGGGGGGTGTCTGCGGAGGGAGGGAGAGTGCGATGGCCCTGGGAGTCTTTGGCATTCATGTTATGCGTATCTTGTTAGGTTAAAACAACTCCAATAAAGTCATTTCATTCATTGTGTTCAGTATGCGCGCCGGGCAGCTTTTCTTTTTCCAACTCGGTTCAATACAAACATTTCCCGCTTGTTGGAAAAGGTTCTCCAGAATTGGAATAGTGAGGGAATGGCTGAACCCAACCCTGTAACCTCTCTCCCAGCACGCCAAGGCCCTGGGATAAGCAGAGTACTGATGACCACACTCCTCGCGGCTCTTCCCTCGGGAGAACCCGGGCGCATAAACAAAAGGCCACCTCCAAGAACGTTCTTGGAAATCAAGGGACCAAGGATCATGAGCTCCCTCATGACTCCCGGAAGCCTGCTACAGGTTCAGAGGAGTCTTTGAAAGCCAGTCTCCGCACGCTGCGCTCGTCCATCCCAGCTCTCCCTCTTACCACCGAGAACTTTTCCTTTCTACCAAGAGTAAAAAAGCACTCGGGGCAACTTCTCCGAAAGCTCATTGAAAAGTAAGCCGAGGCCCAGAGGAGAGGGACTCAGTCCCCACGCGTGTCGGGGCGCGAGAGTCGGCAATTACACCCGATTACCTCCGTGGGGAAAAGTGTAAACCAGTAAGTCGGCGACGCCAGGCAGACGTGCCTAGTGGAGCCCGGGGCTCATTTCAATACAATAAGCCGCATTCCTACAATTACACCCTCTTTGCAGAGCTCCTCCAGAGCCTTTGCAAACTCCGGCCGCTGCTGCCCAGGCACCGTTTCGCCCTAAGCTTTCTCCCAGACAACCAGCTCCTTTTCACCATTAGGCACATTAACTCGGACCCACCAGAGTCCCTATTTTCAATGCCACTTAAAAGGCAGGAAAATTACTGCCGTTCATCACCGGGGCTGCAACTCCGCGCCGCCGCAGCCGCCGCCGCTGCCGCCGCCGCCGCCGCCGCCGAGAGCATCATTACCATGACAACTAGAGCCGAAATACCCTGAATTACAACGCTGGAGCTGCTACAGCACAAATCCAGGTCCTCCTCTTTGTTAGAGGCTTTTCGCCTCTTTGGGTGGGGAGAGGAATCTCACAAGCTCTAGAATCCCCAAGGGCCAGCTACGGGGGAGAAAAGTTTCAGATCAGAACCCACCGTCCGCTTGGCAAGCAAAGCAAAGCTTGGGGAGGCGGTGGGGGTGCACCCCACACTCAGAGTTGTCAATTTCGGGAGCGACGCTTCCCAGCGCGCCAACTTTTAAGCGAGTCCCCATATTAACTGGACAAACCATACGTACTTGGGTGCTGTGGCGGTTCCGTCTTTAGAGCGAGTTTCTAGAGAGCGGCCCCGAAATCTGGACTTGGGGAGAGTCGCAGCTGCTGTCCCGGAAAGGCTGCGGTGCACGAGCCCAGCGGCTCCCAGAGGCGGCGAGCGGCTGGCGGGGGATGCTGCGATCCCAACTCATGGGAGAGCGCCGCCGAGAGGTTCCGCCGGCCGCCAGTCTCCGGCCGCGACCCGGGGAGAGGATGTCGCCGCGGTTCCCACCTCGACCGCCGCTGCCGGCTCCGTCAGGGTTGCAAAGTGAGCCCGGGAGAGTCGTCCGGCTGCGGCGCGGCACCGGCGAGGGCGCCGGCGAGAGGGGTGTGAGCGCGCGGGAGAGAGCGGAGCGTGTGTGCGGAGCGTGCGAGCGCGCGTGTGTCTGTGTGTGCGAGTGGAGGAGCGGGTGTGAGCGCGTCTGTGTATGGGGAGCGGAGGAGGAGCGGGCGCTGGAGGGGTGGGGGGCGGGAGGCAGGAGACTCGGCTCTCCCGGCTGCGCGCTCGCTCGTTCTCTCGGCACGTCATTTATGCCACAGGAGCCCTAGCGGCCTCTCCATAGAGTGCCTGGAATGCGAGACGTCAATGTGACGCCATGGGACGCTACGTCACCCTCCTCCTCCCTCCCCTGGCCCAGCCGGTTCCGCGTGTGCGAGGGTGTGTGTGTGTGTGTGTGTGTGTGTGTATGTGTGTGCGTGTGTGTGCGCGCGTGTGTGCGCGTGAGTGCGCGCGCGTCCCCCCGCGGTTCGCAGGGCCGCACAATGGAAGCCGCGGGGGAGCTGCGGACCCCTGCCCCGAGGCTTCTCGGACCAAACCCTCGGCACCGAGTCGCTTGCCAGGGCGCTTGTCTACCGGAGGGAGCCGCAGTCCGCCCGCGGGTCAGGCGGGACCGCCCAGCTGTCAGCTCCGGGTGGAGTAGAGTTGGAGGAGTGCTGCTGGCTCGCCTCCGAGGCTGCCCCGAGGCGCGGAGCCAGGTCGAGGGGGTAAGAGAGAGGACAGCTCTTCCGAAAGGGAAGGTTCCGCCAGCCAGCTTCTCCGAGTGACCTGGCAGTGGCTGCTGAAGGAGTCTGGCACCAGCCCGAAGACTCCCCGAGGTGCAGCTGTGCTTTCCTCATGCAGTGGTTCTAAGGCTGTTTACGTCTCCCAGGCCCTCTGCGCCTAGGCTGATCGGCCTCCTCCCCCCTCCTCCTGTCTGTTGCTGGTGTTTCGCACTGGGATGCAGATGACTCCAGGGATAAGATTTTATTTCTTTACATTTATGGTGTGGGGTTCTTTACTGGACACTTTATAACCCAAAGAAGTGCACATCCAGCCACGCGCGCGCTGCACGAGAAACTATATATAAAACAAACACACCACACGTGTTGAACAGCTGAGCGAGTCTGACTGTTAAACAGATCGTCTCTCCTCCCCAGCACCGGGTCAGACGTGGAACTCTACTGCACTTTCACTTTTTTTGAGGGTTGTAGACGCCTCCCCTCCCATCTCTCAAATGAAATATTTCAAAATCAATCAACAGGATTTATTAATCTTTCTCTAGGGGATTTTTATATGGTCTCTTGGGACACATTTGTCTTCCTATTATGAAGAAAGTCTGGGCGACTATATGAGGGATATCAATTCCTTCCTGGAAATGAACTTAGGGTGTCACTTTCTTGTTCAAAACAAAACAAAACAAAACAAAGCAAAATTGTATCCGAGTTAAGAACCCTTAGTTCCAAAGGTTGCTGCTAAGTGAAAGTTGACCTCTCTCAGAAGTGATTTTTTACGAAGTAAATGTTTGAATGAAACTGCAGACTGACGCGGTCTTCAGTGGTCTGCTAGAATCCCAGGTGGCATTTTCCTTTGACTTGTCCCAACGTTCGAGCATGTATGTGTGTGTGGCAAAGTTGGGGAAAGAGAATCCCCTTGCCATACACAGCGCATGCTTCAGAATCGAAGAAGGTTCGAGCTAGGACCAGACATTCGAAAAACGAAACAACAACGTGTGCATCATGTGTCTGTCTACGCCTCCACTTTCACTTCAGCAGGCTGGCGTGCCTAAGACCGAGAGAGGACGCTCTGGAACCTGCCCCGGGTCCAGAGGAACCGAGCCCCCTGACTGCGGGTGCGTTCCCATCCCGGCCCAGAAGGAAGGAGGGCGCTCCTACATTGTATCCATTCGGAGGCTGGGGGTTGGGGGAGCGGGACCTGGAGCCGCGCGGCGCTGACGCACGCGAGGCGCGTGATTGACGCAGGCGATGTTACTAAATTGGGCGGTTGGCCGGGCCCGGGCGGCGGCGCGCGCGGCAGATAGCGGAGTAGGTTCCCCTCGGTCACCCCCTCCCGTCTCCATTCAGCGCGGCGCGGCGCGGGGCGTGGCGTGGCGGGCCGCGCGCGGCCGCGCCGGGATCCGGCGAACCAAATATAGACGGGCCCCGGCTATTTTTAGTGGGGCCTCGGGGGCGCGCGCGCGCGCGCCGCACGGAGGGGCGCCCCGACCCGGCCCGGAGCGCGGACGGCGCGCGGGCGGCGGAGTCGCCATCTTGTGCTCGGCTCGACCCTGTCTGTGGCCGGACGACGTGGGGCCGAGGGTCCCGGGGGCGCGAGTGGGGCGCGCTGCTCTTGGGGCGCGCGCGCGCGCGCGCTCCAGGCCGTGCTCGGTGATCCCCAGCAGCCCGGCCCAGCTCCGTAAGCCTCAGGGCCAGGTCCTGCCACCGGGCCTGCCCGGTCGGCCCCGACCCGCGAGGAGGCGGAGCTGCCCGCGGCCACCACTTCCTGAGAGCCGGGGATACCCCTCCCGGACGTCACGGAGGAGCCGAGGCGGCGGTGGCGGCCCGGGGCTCATCCTGCACTTGCATCATGGGTGCAGCAGCAGCTGCCCCGCTCCTTTGTGCCTTTTTCCCCCTATTGAGTAACTGCTTTGTTAACTGAAAATACCATGACGGACCAGTGTGATCACCAGTTCCAGACCTCAAAGAAAGTGAAGCTGTCAGGCAAGAAGAGGGAGACTCCCCCAGCCGGCTGCGATGGTATCTGGTGGGTGGGTGTGTAGAGAAGCACTTGACAGTTTTCCACGTATTACTTCTTGCCTAACTCTTCACCCTGAAGAAGGTTTAAAAATACTTTTATTTCCATGCTGTAAAAATTTCGTCTGTGTTCTGCACCCCACCCATTCCCCTTCACTTTAAAATCTCATGCAGAGCTGGAATCACTCTAATCAGGAACCCTAAAATTAGGTACAGTTTTTATGAGACATGACATCTTTCCATGAATTTATAGAATACGTTACATTTTCTAACTTAGTATATGAAAGGTCCTTGCTCACTAACTTTGTTCACATGAATCGGGGGTTTCCAGTGTCCTGATTTTGAGACTGCAGTTTACCTTGTTGCTCTAGCAGAGAGGCCATACACATTCTCATAGTTTACCATATCCACGATAATACTACTCGCATGTATGCTGGTAACGAAAACCAACATCACAGAGACCCCTGGATTGGAGAAGGATCCTCTCCCACTCTTAGCACTGAAATGCTTAGGGCTCTCTCTATATAAAAACAGTGCTTTTTCCCTGGGTGGTGGTGGTGGAGGAGGGGAAACCATTATCATTGTTTACCTTAAAAAAAAAACAAAAAAACTTTCTCCTTAGCTAGCTGAGAATCTCCAGGTATAGATTATGTCTTTGAGTGAGTGTGCCTTTGGGATCTATCCTGGCTAATTTTGTGTTACCTTTCACTTGTGTTTTCTTTTATTACCCCCCCTCCCCCTTCCTGAGGATCAGCCAGGTCACCAGTCTCAGGTCCCTGGTGCTCAGTTGGGATGAGCCAGTGTGCTCCTCCTGGCTGGGGCTCCGCGGAGTGGGACACTGGACTGGCCATTGCAGAGTTTGCAGTGGTCACTGATAATTGATGAGTCTTTGAAACTCAAATGGAAAGGCATGGAAGCAGAGGCAGGGCTCTCTTATGAATTAGGACACTCCTCTGTTAGTCAAAAGTCCCCAAACAAATGCATTTCTTTCTTTGACCCAAACAGAATTTTCCTGCTTTTTTTTTTTTAAATACATGTTCATATCCATCCTTTTCTGCATTTTAAAGGTCTGATTTACTACAAATAGGAAATAATATTCTATAAGGTCCATGCAATGAATTTTTAGAAATCTAGATAGCTTTTTGATTACAATATTTTAAAGTGAAATTCAGTACTGGATACAGCTAAATCTCAATTTTTGAGAAACCAAATAGGATAAATAACTTAAGCTCTGGCATAATGAAAACATTTCAGGTTTGGTCTTTTTTTCTAGGAAAAAGGACATTCATTCATGTTCTACTTTGTACATACAAAGTAAAGAAAGCAATTTCTGCTTTTAGAACAGCCAGTCTGTTAAAAACTTCCTATACAATAATGGCTATAGATTTGTAAGATAACTATTTTATTCATTTCATGTTACTGTAGATTTGTAGCTCTAATCTGCCTACAAGAAAGATACATTTCTCATGCAAAATAAAATAAGGAATTTGAGGAAATTTTGGGTGTGTAACATAAAGCAATTGTTTCAACAAAGTATAATTTTAAAAAACCATCCAAGAATGACGTGTAATCTTGTTGATTTTGCTAGTGTGTAAAAACGATGATTATTCTTATAACTAAGGAAAGGTGAAAAAGAAATAAAATCCAGGGTCTGGGGAGATGGCCCAGTACGTAAAGAGCACTTCTGTGTAAGATGAGGACCAGGATTCGAATCTCCAGCATCCGTATTAAAAGCCATGTATGGCTTTGTGCCTGTAACTCAGCTTTGGGGGACACGAGACATGCAGATCCTGGAAGCTTGTTGGCTAGCCAGTCTAGCCAAACCAGCTTGAAACTCTGCTTCTAAAAGAGACCCTGTCTCAAGAGAGTAAGATGGAGAGCTACAGAGGAAGACATCAGAGGGATACCCTTCTCTGACCTCCACATGTGTGCATACCCATGCACATCCATGTACTGCATATGCACCTGCATGCATTGTACATACACATGCATACACACACACACACACACACACACACACACACACACACACTTCAGCTGTACCTGGCTCAGGAATCCAGGACCATTGTAAACTTTTAAATCAATTCTATCAGTGTCCGATTAGTCTTCCTAAAATACACCTTTTGTTTTGTCATCCCTGGCCTTAAGTCTTCAGCAGCTGGATTTTGTCTCCCCAAAGCCCAAAGGCCTATTATTTCCAGACTCTTCCTGTCATGACTAAACTGCTGTCCTCACTGTTCTTCACACAGCCTTCAACACATTTGTCCAGTCTCTCTTTTTTTGTGGATATCCGTCTCTTCCTTCTCCACTTACTGAAATCTCATCCAGCCTCTAAAATGAGCTTCCGAAGAGCCAGGCAGTGCTGGAGTCTTTCATATCATTCTTATCTTCCTGCTTTTTAATCCTCTTTTGTCCATAGCTTATAACCCTGTCAAATGACAGGCTCCCAAAACCTGCCTCACACATCTCTGAAATTCCTGTGGGACCCAAGAATGTTCACGGATAGTAAATAGCTATAAAATATGCCCTATATTACTTGAATAAAGATTGACAGGCGCCACAGTAATTTATACGGCCGATGCGCGCATAGGACATTTTTGGCGTAGATGGCTATGTTTGAGGTCACTGACGTTGTTTGCTTTACCTGAACTTTTTATATTCCTGACTGAACCCAGCTTGTCAAGGTGCCCGCCAGAAGCAGAGACAGCTGCGTGGTGATACAAGGAAATGACAGTTTGGCTTGTTGCGTAGGAAGCTTTGCTATGATCTTTTCTTTTCTTTCCTGGCAGACTTTTGGTTTGACTCTGACTCTGCTCTAAGTTCTTTCCCCTCCATTTGTACTTTCTCTTATGCTGCTTTCAACAATGAACTATGGATGCTATAGGCTTGCATGGGTTACTGGCTTTCTGGTGGGGAAACACTTTAATACCTAGAAAATTGGTAGCTGTGACATCTACGTTCAATCAGTCAAATGCAACAGTTCTTGACTTTCTTATGGTTTCGGCAGTTGAAATAGACTTGTATACCCCTCTGTTATGTGGGGAGGTGAAGTGGGCAAAAAGATTATGGGATTACGATTTGTTAGCAGATTTGTTAGAATATTAAATCTTACTTTAACAGAGAAAAGGCAATACAACGAATCAGGAAAGACTTCTGACTTTATAGAAAAAAATTTTAAATGTACAAACCTGAGATGGGAAGATTACTTTATGTGTGTGTAAGGGCTAATTATAGCCTAAGTTTTCATTAATGGCTTCCCATCCGTCTGTAATGCTAATGGTCAGGATAGGCTTGTAATCTGTTTTAGAAGATAATTGGATTTCTCAGGTGTGTTCTCCCTAGTCCCTGGTAACGTGAAGGCCGCAGTCATTTCAAAGGGAGAGGTTATTGCCCACGTGCAATAAGGCTGTTTAGGTTTTAGCTCCCATGTGCAAGTTCGGTACCTTCTGTTTCTCTAAAAGGCTTTGTGGCACAGAGTTCTTAGCTGTTTCTCAGAGACCCCGGGCTTGGCCTTGCTACTGTGGAGCCATCCAACCTTGATAAATCAATCCTTTAGGGGCCTGGCTGTCAGGATCTGTGAATGGCAGCATTAAGTTCCCTTTATGATCTTGTAGGTCCTAAAGTTGAATGCTGTTTTTGAACCAGTTAAATTCTGTGAACATGAGTCGGCCTTGCCCCAGTCTCTGAAGTCACTACTGACTGTTGTGGTCAGGAAGCTCATTAACTCTTATCTGTAACACATGTGCTTTTAGTGGTACTGTGACACTGGTAGTAGTATTTTATTAAAGTGCTTGGATGGTAATGAACTCCAGCCATCGAATGAGTGGGATCTCAGTGGTCTGAGAGAGTTAGTGTACTGCCAACATCACAGCCCTGTCCCTGTCCGCAAGCTAGAAATGAGCAGAAGCCTGGATAGTCCAAAAGTCATTTTATATTTAGCCTTGGAATTTGTCTTTGAACATTCATCTGAATATGGATGAGTCACAAATTGACTTCGTACAAATTAGCAAACTTTCTTGGAGCTGATTCTGTTGTTTGCTGCTCTTCATTCCTTCCTGATCCTTCCTGCATGCTGGGCGTAAGCCGTTCCTCAAGAGTGGCAGCCAGGCCAGAGCCGTGCTCTGACTTTTCCTAGAGAAGAACCGGTGGTGCTGAGACCGGATGTGAGCCTTTGCGTGTCCTGCTGAGTGTGAGCAGATAACTAACTGCGGAACTATAAACACAGGTCACTGGGAAGCTCCAGGAGGATATCAAGGGGAAGAGAAGCTGGCAAAGTGATCAGGAAAAGCACAGTGGACTGTGCCTGTGAACTCCGGCTCTGTGGTTGGATTCATCTTTTGGATGAATAGCCCAGCTGTGTAGGCTTTGGAAAGTTCTGAATTTTAGCAGATTTCAGGTTTCTGTATTGTCTAAACCAGGTTTGGATAGTAAGGACACAGTTTGCTATTAGGGTTATTTTTAAAAAGCCTGTTCCACATATTTAGGGATCTGGTTTCCTACTTAGATCATGTAATTAGTAACTGACTCTGATTTTTCTCTTTTTACCGTAGTACATTTTTCAGTGTTTATTCTGCGTGTTTATAGTTCAGTACTGGAAAAATTCCTCCCTGACACCTGTTCTAGATTAGTTCCCTGTCCCAGTTATGTTTTCCTGTTTTATCAACTGTGCTGAGGAGAATAGAAAGTCATATTTTAAAGATTTCTACTATTTAAGTATAGTAAAATTACAGACACTCTTATTTTTTCTTTCTTTTTCTTTTTTTGATTTTTTTGAGACAGGGTTTCTCTGTTGTAATTCTGTCCTGGAATCCACTCTGCAGACCAGGCTGTCCTCCAACTCACAGAGATCCACCTGCCTCTGCCTCCCAAGTGCTGGGATTAAAGGTGTGCACCACCACCACCACTTATTTTTTTCTGATTTCTGAAAATAATTCTTATTTTAAATTCACTTGTTAAATCACCATCTTGAAAACAACAACAACAACAGAAAAATTGAATAAAATTTGCAATATATTTACCACAGTACCAATACCTTTTTGTAGTTGTGAAGCTGACTTTTTAATTTTTCAAACATTTTTTTGAGAGATACTCATCTCAAACTGTTCTAAAATGTCTTTTTGTTCCAGTTGTCTTGGGCCTGCGTAACCTTTGGAACGACTGTTTCTTTTGATGAATTTACTGAGCCCTCAAAGCAGGTCTTCATCTGAATAAGCGCTCTGTGAACTCACCCTAACCAGCCTTGCATGGCTGTATGAGCTTTCTGAGGTAGTTTTACTCAGGGTTCAGGCATAAGAGGTGCAGAGAAAGCCTGTCCTACACTGCCTATGCTGCCACCGTGCTGGGCCCAAGACTTCTGGATGCTCCTGAGTCATACACACTGATCTCTGTGTTTGAATGTAGAACCAATTCAGCTGTTCAAAGGAATTGTTACACTACTTTGTGTGTACATGTAGGTGTGTGTGTGTGTGTGTGTGTGTGTTCATGTGGTTGTGAGAATGTGTGGTCATGTTTGGGGTGGTGGTCAGAGTCTATCTTTCTTTAATTTTTTTGAGTCAGGGTCTCTCATGAACCTGGAGTTGATAGACCGGACCGGGCTAGCTGGCCAGTGAGCTTTGAGAATCCCAGTGTTGCCACCCCAAGGTCCGCAGCTCAGGGATTATGGATGTGCACAACTGCAGGCAGTGTGGCTTTCTATGTGGATCCGGGGATCTGAACTCACCTCATGCTTACATGGCATGAACTTCACAGACTGAGCCACTTCCCAGCCCCTGCACTACTTAAGACTCCCACCCCCAACCTCAGAAATTCATCTCTGGCTTGTCTCTTTATTCTGATGAGCCACTTTGTTACACTTTTACGAGATTCATCCTTCTTTCTTTTCTTCGCTGCTCCTGTCCTTGGTATATAAGTGCTGGCATCAGTGACTTTCTCACATGTAGCTGTCAGACTTCCAACCATGACTCTCACTGGGATTTCCAGCCTTTCATGCTTCTCTTCAAGGCCTTCAAGTCTTTTGTGAATGTGCCACCCATAAGCTGAGGGGCCGTAGGCTGGAGAACATTGACTAGGTTAGGTACATCACATCACGTATTTAGACATTTTAAGACTTAAGTTTTGAAAAGGGGATATAGTCACATGATGCAAATAATTACACACCAAGGAGTGAAAAGTTTCCCTTTTCCGCATCTCCTACCTGCTGAGTTACCTACCCTTCCTCCAGAGATTATTTTCTCCCCGAGACTGTCTCACACTGGAGCCCAGAGGCTGGCTTCCAGATGTGGCGGTCTGTTCCAGCTTCCCAAGTGCTAGCGTTGCAGCCGTGCACCGTGCAACTTTCCCAGAGGTTTTAAATACATCTCACAGGTGGTACAGATGTGAAGTAAGTTCTCTGAAACAGGAGCGTTTCCATACTGTTCTGCCCCTTCCACTTGACAGCCCATCTTAGCGTTGGTTCCGCAGCAGTGGAAGGAGTCCTAGGCACCTTCCATGTAATGATGTGTCTTAGAGATCGCCCCCCACATGGCTGGCAGAGTAACGCCATTCACTTAGCTGGCCTTGAAACTTGGGAAGTTTCAAGTCTGGAGTTCAAAATGTTGCCACAATAAATAGTCATGCTATGAAGATGATCTCATACTTGTGCAGATACGTATTTGTAAAATTCCTGGAAGTAGGTTGCTGGACCAATGAGTAAAGAGCATAGTACCTTGATGAATAAAGCCAAATTGCCCTTCACAGAAGTTGTAATATTTACAATAATTATTTTGTCTCGAAATATAGACAGATGCCGATTAGCTCATATTCTTGCCAACAAACTACAGTTTTTAACCTTGGGATTTTTTTTTTTTTTCAGTCTGGTAGGTGAAAACTGTTTGTGTGGTTTTACTTTCTGTTTCTCTTATGAGTAAGTGTGAGCACCTTTTCCTATGTTTAAGAGCCATTTCCCTTTCCTCTTTGTCTCTTAGAGCCTCTGAGATGTGTTTTGGGAGGTGAAGGGGTTAAACATCCCGGTGCAGGCTCTGTTACAGTACTGGTCTCTGCCTGTGTAGCCCGAGTCGCACCGCGTTTTCCTCTAGCTTTTCCCTTTGTCTTTGGGTCTTCCGGTCTCATTGCTACGTATATGGAAAATACATGGTTGCATTTGTCAGGGCTCACTTCAGTGACCTGTGGCACTTGTCAGTTAGAAAAGCGCACTCCACTCCAAGCCTATGAACGAATTCGTGTTGACTGTATCCTTTCGCCATTCCTATTTCAGATTTCAGTATTCGATTCGTTTGTCCTGGCGTATGGTATGGACTAGGCCTAACTTAACGTTTTTTCCTAATGGCTAATCAGTTGCCTTGGCGCCATTGTCAGTAGCCTGCCCCTATCCTGCGGGCTGCTTATTGAAGCAGGACTGATTCATCCACCTGCTGATGTACACCTTCTTTGCTGTGACGACACATGAATGCAATCCCGCTTTCCTTCCCGTACAGCACCTCTGCAGCGGTGCCAGGGGCTTTCACCATGCTGCCTCTGACTTCCTCAGCAGCTCCTACCACCTGGCAATCACTTGATGAGTGGATACAGGATGCCCAGAAGGCTCGCCAGTTCTCATGGTGCAGTAATTGGCTCAAAAGGAAGACCAAGTATCCTAAGGTCCATTAATAAGACTTCAAAGCCGAGGTAGCCCCTGGCTCTCAATGGTCACTTGCTAACCAGCTCTCTAGAAGCTGAACTGAGCTGCCTGAGTCCTTTACTTCTGAGGTGATCCAGTCTGGCTTGCTTCTCTTTGTGCGGAATCTCCTCATCCACCACCTCTGCTTTGTCTGACCGAATGGGATTTTACCTCCCATACTTTCCAAGGGAACCAAAGTGGCCAGAAAGCAGTGCTGATGTCTCCATTCTGGAACCCTTTTCTTCCTGCACTGCAACTGTGGCTGTGGGTGGAGGAATGGAACCTCCCTCTTGAATGAGAAGTAGATTACATTTTGCAGCCCACCTTTGTCCCACTGGGAGAGAGTGTCCAGGCCACTAGAGCTGAATCCACTTCATCCCTGGCTCCTTTCGGTGCTCTTTAATAAAAGACTCCTTTTACTTTGAACCACTGCCCCAGGCATCTTTCTTTTCAAGACTGGCCCATGCCACCTTGCCTGTTCTTTATTATTGAGCCTTACTTTTTGATCCTGTTATCTTTGCCTTCAGACTTCCCTCTGAGGCTGGTGGTACACTCTGCCCAGTACCAGTTTGACTTAGAAGTTATTTTGGTCAAATATACTTTAGTTGAATGCGAATTGATTAACTGGAAAAGTTGGTTTAAAACAACAAGTTGGTCAAAAATGTATCTTAAAGTTACCAGTTTTTGAGTAGTATTAGTGCATTATGGGAGTGATTGAACTTCTAGCTCATTCTCTAGGTGTTTCTCTAATCTCCTTTTAGCTACAGCAGTGTGTTGTTGTTTGTTACATCAAAACGTTAAAGCGAGCTAGCTCGGCCACTCAGCAGTTGGAGAGAGTTGGACAGATGTGATCTTAACTAAGATGCAGTAGAGGCTGGTTGAAACAAATCAAAACATCTAGTAGCAAGATAAAAACATGTTGGCTTGATTGTTTTCTTTTTCCTTCATTAAAAAGGTCATGCTTGTACAGTACAGGACACTCAGAAAAAATACAGATAAGAAATAGAAAGAGGAGGGAGGGAGGGAGGGAGGGGGAGAGAGAGAGATGGAGAGGGAGAGAGCGAGCGAGCTAGCTACAAATGAGTTTGTGAAGGTTCTGCTGTCCTTCTCTGTGATTTGAAGGCATCTTAGACACTGTTTACTGTCGTTATTCGCCCTGATTGACCTAAACATTCTTCAAGTATTATGTTGTCACTTTTCTCCCAGATTAGGTTTCTCTTCCTTTTTGCTTTTTGTTTTACAACTGTGGGCCAGGCCACTTCTAATAAATTAAAATTAGATTTACTAAATAGGTTGTCATTCTCTTCCCTTTTGTCCATTCTGCCTCAGCCTGTATCCAGCCTGGGCCCCATGGCACTCTGGTGTGCTGTAAGCAGGACCATTTGTAAATGAAGCCAGGAGACCAGTTGAGAATTCCTGTAAAACCCACCCACCCTCCTCCCTCTCTCCCTCCCTCCCTCCTTCCCTCCTTCCCTTCCTCCCTCCTTCCTTCCTTCCCTTCCCCCATATATGATATTTCTGAGATGCATGCTTGCTGAATGTTTTGCATATAAACAGTGGAGGTAGATGCGAAGGAATAGGTTTGCTTACAGTGAATGTAGCTTGCGGCAGCAGAGAAATCCATCTCAATGGAGGGAGTTACTGCTCTTAGAGACAGGGTCTTGCTGTGTAGTGTAGGCCGGTCTTCAGCTTGAGAGTACCCTATTTCAGCCTCTGGAGTGCTGGAATAAGAACAGATCTGCACCCCTGCATTCAGCACGGAGGAGAATCACTCAGTGTGTTGTGCCTGAGCCTGAGTCCGAAGTGTGTACACTCACCGGTTACCACTTCTCTTCAGATCCAAGCTAATGTTGGAATGAAGCATTTTCAAGATGGGGCCCCAGAGAGCTGTTCCGTTTGCAGTTGCTGTGGGACTCACTTACCATTCTTGCTCTGTTAAATTAAAAAAAATTTTTTTTTGTATGTTCATATTTATTTGCATGCAACTAAGTATATGTATGTGTGCCACATGTGTGCAGATGCCGCCAGAGGTTGGAAGAGGCACTGGACCCCTGTAACTGGAGTTACGAACGGTTGTGAGCCACCCTGTGGGTGCTGGAATCAGCTGAGTCATCTCTCTAGTCCCTGTTACATTTTTTTTTTTAAAGCAGTTGGATCAAGAAACTTACTATATCTTGTAGTTGACAAATAAGTTCATGATGAGATGTGGACAAATAGTAATCTGAATTTTAGTCAAAACTCAGCCTTCGTAATTATGATCATGGAAGCAGTAGAGTTACAGACTTGGTGTGGAGCGAACGGATACCACAGGGATTCTCATCCTCGTGAGTGAGTCACCCAGTGTATGCCACAGTGGTAGGCACGCCAGCATTCATTCTGCTGAAGGTGATCTTTCTAAACCAGCATGGGTAATCTATCCCTTTTGCCCGTGAAAGGTCAGGTAACCCATAAGTTATTTTGGCCAATAAGATGTAGACGACAACATGGAGAGCAGAGGTGGACAAAGGGTTTTAGGATACAATCCCTTGACATTAAAAGAAGGGAAATGCATAGGTAGCTCCTCCTCTCTGTTTTGACTTAGGTGAGTATGCCGGCTAGAATGACTCTAGCCGTCCTGCGTTACTGAGAAAATCTACTGAGAGATGGAGTCAGCCTCAAAGATGTCAGAACAGAGGGTGGCAGAAACCCGAGGCTGACCTTGTGGAACTGCTGACCACGTTGTGCCTTTCCCCTGAACTCCCAGTTCTGTGCGATAACACAGTTCCTTGTGTAAGTTAGCAAGATCTGGGACCTTGCCGCCCGCAGTCAAAGCATCCTGGGTCGCGAGCAGATCCAGGCCCTGAGGATTTGATCTTGTTCTGATAGGTTTCCTTTTATCAGGGCTCCTTCCTCCGTCTTCTGACTTCATAACTTGGATGCAGATTCCAGCTGGCCATTTCTTACTGCTGCGTTCTCTCAGTGACCATGTTGTAGACCAGGGTTCTTCACAGAAAACAGGAGGGAACAAAACAGTCTCCATGGCAACCTTTTTTTATTTTTTGGCGTTGAGTATCTCATGGTGGGTTCATCCCGCTTGCCGTTCATTTTGAATTCCGATTCTGATTTTGGATTCTTGTGCTTGGTGCTTGGTGACTTATGCTCGGTCTTAATATTGATAGTTTTGTTCCCCCCACTTCCTTCTCTCCCCCCCCTCTCCTTTTGTCTCTCTCAGTCACTTTCTCCTCACTGAGTGACATCCTGTAGTCACAGTGGATGTTCTCCAGGAGAGAAAAGGAACTTAATTAGATAAATACCACTCAGCTGTTCGTCCTTGACCCTCATGGTGAGGAGGAGGTAGGTCGGTGTTTGGTCCACTTCTCACTCAGCTCCTTTTATTCAGGGCAAAATATAAGCAGCCCCAGATATGGTCCTTCACCAACGCTACCCGAAACCTTGGTCTGATCCCATGAGATGCTGAGTTTCTTCTTTAAAACTAGTTACTGTCTAATTTTTCCTATTTTTAGTTATTATGACTTAAATGAAAGAATATGAACCTGGTAAATAAAATAAAAAAAAAGTAAAGAAGAATCTGCTAAAGCTTAGCTGGGTTTTCTGGTTATTTTCCAGTGAACTAATAGTAGGCCTTTAGAAACGAGCTCTGGGTAGCTTGTCAGTCTGTTTGGAGAAAGGCAATGAGGTATGACGTGGGGAGCAATAAAAGTAGGAATTGAAATTTGTATTATTGATCACCTAGAGCCAGAAGGAGGAGGAAGGGGGAGTGGAGGAGAAGAAGAAGAAGAAGAAGGGGAAAAAAGAAGAAGACAGGACTGCACACTCACTACAGGGGAAGTAAAGGTCAGGATGCCAATCTTGAGTCTTACGTTGTTGGACCAGAATTTCTGGTCTGCCAAATTAGGAGACAGTGAAATACCCCCTCTAGTGGTAAGGGGCCAGATTCTACAGGTGGCCGCTGTGAGGGGTGCTGGAGTGGCTCTTTCTAAGATTGTCTGTTTGCTAAGAGGAATCCTGAGCATCCGGAGTTAAGATTTCCAGTGCAGGTTTCCTTACCAGGAGAGCCGACAGGTTCAACAGGATAAAAACCCATTGGAAAATGTTCAGCGTTCACCTTTATGAAGGCCGTGTAACAATCATGAGATAGACCAGAATTGCCAAACTTATTATTAGAGAGAAGTGATAGAAGGTGTCTTTCTAACATCTCCCAGAGGGAGAGAAATCCTATTAAAAGTTGTGGGTGGGTCTTTGAGGTGGCTCAACGGGTAAAGACACTTGCTGCCAACCCAAGGACGCAGCGTCAATCCCAGTGTGCCACGGCACACTTGTGCCCACACAATCATTCGTGTATGCGCACACACACACACACACACACTCTCACACACTATGTACAGAAATTAGAAATTTAAAAGTAGATAATGCCATGCCATGGTATTCGTCTATGTTCATGTGACATAGTGGCTTTAGATCTCTGAAGTATTAATTTGCTTGGAAATTTCTAGGGGGATTCTGGAAACCAGACATTAAACTTCCATATTAGCAATGATTTAACTTCTGCCCATGGAAAGACAGTGAAGCCAAGTATACTAAATAGCATATTCCCTATGATTCAGTGCGCTCGAAAGATGGCTCGTGTTACGAGCGCATGTTGTTTGTGATAGAGATTGTGATTGTTTATAAATCTTGAAGTCCACTTGTGTTTTCTGGATCCGTTCCTTTTTTATCGCGTCTGTGTGGTGCTCGTGCCACAGCATACGTGTAGAGGTCAGAGGATAACTGGTGGGAGCTGGTCCTCCCCTCCCATCGTGTGGGGCGGTGGTTAGAGCCCAAGTTGTCAGGCTCGGCAGCAAGCGCTTTTGCCTGCTGAGCCGTCTCACAGGCCCCAGTTATTTTGTTATTGTTTTAATTTCTCCTTGGGAAGAATTATTTTAGGCTGCTTTAAAGATTTCTGAAGAGGTAAAGTTTCAGAGAATAAGTTTCTTCTGACATTCTGTTATACTTAAGAAAATTAAAACAATTTTTAAAAAAACACCACTTGTCTCTAGTACAGAAAAGAGTAGCTAAGGTACAAGATGATAAATGATGGTACAAGAATGTATTTATCAGCAATATATATATATATAGTATATATTTATATATAATATACATATATACATATATATGTATATATGTGTGTGTGTGTGTGTATGTATGTGTATGTGTATATATATATATATTTGAGACAGGTTCTTTGGATGATATGTAGACCAGGCTGGCCTTGAACTTAAAAGTGTTCCACCTGCCTGTGCATGTGGAGTGCTGGGATTAAAGGCATATGTCCCCATGCCCAGCCTCCTTTATTTATTTATTTTTCTAATGTTAAACATTCTTATCCTGAAGAAATTTGAGGCTTGTAGAAGAGCAGCCTTCCCATAATTTTCTGTATGTATGGTGGTATGCTACAGTAAAGGTAACGATTGCCCAGAAAAGTATAAGTGCACACTTTCTATGAACACGGACAAAGTGAGATTTGGCATTCTGAAATTGACTTTTGTGGAGCTGATGTGCCGAGTTTATGCCTGTACCCCGGGAAGGTACTTGATCTCTCAGGCAAGGGGAAGTAGGGTGGGTGGGAGATCAAGGTCACCTGCTGGGGAAAACCAGGAACAGGAGGAAGAGGTCATGAGGAACTTGGTAGAGTAAGTTAGGCCAGTGAGAGTGAGAATTAGGATTATGGTAAGTGAGTTCACAGACAATGTGGGAAGCAAACTGATTCAAACTGATTCGTTAGTTTCCGTGTGAGTAGTAAGATGCTTAGATGATCTATTCCGATTTAATGGTTGTAGTAAGGTTGTCTGCAGGAAGTAACTAGATCCCATAGCAGAGAAACATCATGTGCATTAGGGACTGCTTACTTCTATAAATAAAGTTGATATTAAGAATTGATATGATGATGGTGTTGCCGAAGTTAGGCATGCATTGATTTGTACAAAGGGCTTGAGTAGAGGGTACAGGTTCTAAACCTCATTTAAAATTTCAGGTAAGTATAAAGTATAAATTAGTTTACATCCACACAGATACAGTTTTCTGAGAATTTTTATTTATGCATTCTTATTAAGATCTCTGAGAGAAAGTGGTGTATCTGGAGGCTCAGAGAGGGTCATGGGATTAGTAAATTAGAGCAAATAGGGTTAAAATTACAGGAGGGGGACAGGGACCCAGGTCCCCACCAGAATGTCTTTGTTCACTGTGCTGGTTTCCTGTGGTTGTGGTAAACAGAGCGGCTCAGAGCAACCACAATGCATCCCCCTGCTCTGGAAACCAGACTTTGGCAGGGCCAGGATCTCTCTACAAGCACCAGGGAAATGTCTCTTTGCTTTTCCTAGCTCCTGCTGTCATTGGCACTCCTTGGCTTGTGGCAGCCACCCTCCAACTGGTTGTGGAGTTGCCTACCCTGTGTTTTCTCTTTGGTCCATCTGAAGTTCATTTCTGCCTTCCTACTTGCCATTAGCTTTAGGTCCTGCTGGGTAGTTGAGGGTGCTCTTATCTGTAGTTCCTTAATGATACCAGTAAAGACTGTTTTCCAAATAGGTAATGGGGGTGGGCTCAGGGAGTTGTCTTTTCAGTGCCTGCCCCCCTGTCCTGCTATGATGATCGTATGCATTTAATTCCATTTCTTCCTTTTGGATCGAGGAAGTAAGTTTCTGTCTGAAAATGAGCAAGTGGGCTAGGGGAGTTTTTAACTAGAAGGTAGAGGAACATTCTAGTATTTCTTGTTGGTATTAAGTGCGTGTTAAACTTTCAGAGGTCAAATGTCTTCAGCATAAGCTGCATACACAGTAAACTGGTGGTATAAAGTGAAAAGCGTGTTACACTTTCCATCACTGGAAAAGCCTCTTCAGATAACTAAAGCAATTAATGCAGAAGTTTCATCAAACTGTTGTGCTAGCTTTTACATTTGCAAAGTTACAGATTAATCAACTAAAGCAAGTTAAAGAATAGTCCAGTTTTCCATGATATGCAGGATTAAAAGTTGACTATTTTATTTCTTGTGTATTTTAGACTCAAAGGTAGAGTGGGGAAAGGAGAGACATTTGTAACTGGTTTTAGCCAGCATGATGAGCTTCTTACATTAGATTACACTAGAATGTTTCATTGGGTTCTGGAAGTCGAGACGATCCATGTTTGTCAATTCTTTGGGGATGGGGACTCGGTGACTCTTGTATGCGGTTAGGTGCCCAGTGTGGGTGCACTCAGACAAGACTTGTGGAATGACATAACTCTGATGTCACTCAGATCAGAGAGCCCCAAGTCCCATACTGTTTTCTTTCTGGACAATCTTGGATGTTGGTAGAATCTGTTCATTACTGTGATGACACTGTTAACTGAGAGTCCGCAGAGTTCCCTTCCCATGGCAGCCCACACTCTCGTCATATTCAACAATCTTGAGCTCCAGACCAAAAGCTGGGTTTTTTTGAGACATTCTGCATTCATTTCTCACCAGCATGAGGCTCAGCACCCATTTAAAGTGTTAGGTGGGGCCTGTGACTTAGTTTTTGGGCTAAGAACTAATACCACATGCTGTGCTCCGGGGACTGGGTCAGGTATGGGCCCCAGCAGCTGTGAGTCACGGTCAGCTTTCAGAGTTAGCAGATGGAAGTGTAGGGACTTTAGTCGTGTGCCAGGCTCTTCCCTGTATTACCTCAGACTGCTTCCAGCTTTTGTTAGAAGCCAGGTACTGCCATCGGCCCTTTCTTAAAGAAACACACAGAATCCTAGGGACTTGGCCTGAAGTTCATCCTGAAGTGTGCACCAAGATGGACTTCTTCCTTCTGTCCAGGGACCATTTCCTGCTCCTTTTTTAGAATGTGACCTGTTCTTTCTTTATGAAAGCTTTGGCTTTTTCCTTACTCTGCAAGCCTAGAGATTTCTCCAGAACACATCAAGGTACATGACTCTCTCTCCTTAATCCTGACCGTGACGTGAGCCTTCCTGGCCTGGCAGCTGTCCCTTCCGAAGGGTAGGGTCCCTGTGTTGATGATCACTTCTTCTCGGTCCCCTTTGGAGCTTACTCACTATTTCCAGCTGTGGAAGGCCTGCCCTCTGGTTCTCTTCTTCTTATTGTTTGTACTTTTTGGTCTGATTAGCGTGGTCCTCATTCACTGTTTTCCAAATGACAGAGCTGTCCTATGGGGGGTCTGTTATACATTTTATTTTCTCCATGGGAATTTCAAATTTATCAGTCATGCCTAAAGAATTCACCAATCTATTATTTTGTTATTTACTCTAGAATTCAACAACATATGCAAATAAAGCGAACAAGTATACATGGCTTACATTAGAACTGTGAGGCTGTTTATTATTCTTTGGGAAATATTAGTGTGGTATACAACTTTAAGAGATCAAAGTCCCCCCAAATATAATAATAATAATAGTAATAATAATAATAATAATAATCATAATAATAGGTGTGGTGGCACACACCTTTAATACAAGCTCTCAGGAGGCAAAGCCAGGTGGATCTCTTGAGTTCCAGGCTACCATGATCTACAGAGCAAGTTCCAGGACAGCCATGGCTACACAGAGAAACCTATCTTGAAAAACAAAAGCAAAACAAACAAAATTAAAGAGGTCAAAGGTAAAGATCTTTTGATCATGTCCACATGTATATTGTAAACGTATTTGCCAAATTAATATCCATTCTTGATTTTAAAAAGACAGATTCTTGGTAATCCAGGAAATGATTGTTTTCTTAAGAGCCAATATCATAATTAACAATTGTCCAGTGACATTGAAAGTTGGTACTGAACTACCTGAGCAAGATTCCCTAAAAATGTGTCCTCATAACTCTGGATCTGGGATTTTAAATAAAAAGGTATCTTGGTAAACAAGATCTTATAACAAGTACCAACATTTCAGTGGCTTAATACAATAGAAATTTATTGATTTTTCCCTAGTCCATGCCACCACACAGCTTTTCTCTGGTTGTTCAGGCATGCAGGTTCCTTTCAATTCCCATGGCCTTGAATCCTTCTGTTTCCAGCTGGTGATGTTGCACACTAGGGCGGAGGATGTTCAGTTTCCTTTCAGGTCACCTTGGCCTGGATGTGACACACACGATTTCTGTTTACTGTTCCACATTCCATTGCCTAGGATTAGACACGTGACTTCACCTGTGTGCAAGGGGTGTGGTTTGGGAGGCGGGGTGGAAATGGGAAATCTGGGCAGCCTTAGGTAAGGAAATAGACATTCTTACCTGTCATTGGCAAGTATGGAATTTAGGAACACCTTGATGGAGGGCACAGTAACAAAATTTATATTGAATTTGAGACTGTACACATCCTTTGGTCTCAGAATTCTCCGTACATCATTTTTTTCTTCCCTAAAAGTTCCGTGCAAATATGTGCACAATGCATTTTAAGACACATCTAGCAATTCTGAAGTAATAAAAGGTTGGAAGCATTTTGAGGGTCTGTTAAAAGGGACTGGATGAATACAATATTGTGTATCCATACGGTGGGGCCACTGTGTAGCCACTAAGATGAACAAGGCAGGGATATGTCTTTGCTGATTGTAGAGAGAAAAGCGAGGCCCGAACTCTCTGCGTTGCTGCTGCTTCTCTAAAAGGAAAAAAGTATATACTTATGCGCTCAGTCATCCATCGAATTTCTGTAGAAAGATCTCAGAAAGCGGGGAAAGATCACAGACAGCTGGTAACGGAGGCTACTTCGTGACTTACCCTGTAGTAATGGAGGGGAGAGCCAGGGAGAGCCACATCTGCGCTGTACGTACTTCTGTGTTTCCATTGTGCACCTGCTTATAAACATCAGTTGTAAGAGTAGTAAATTGCATGGAAAGACGTCTGTAATATAATGTTGCTTGAGAAATGCCGTTTGCTGAAATGTATTAATAGTATGGTCTCTTTCATAAATAAATGACACAAACAGAAACATGATAGTTCGTGTTTTTCTGCTTGTCTGTTTTCAGCTTTTTTTTTTTTTACAATGTACATGTCATCCATAAAATAAGTTGTTTTTTTTTTCTAAATTACAAAAGTAAGTGAAACTTTTAAAAGGAGTCTTTTGGCCTCGCTACACGGCCTTCCTCTGTTTATCCCGGTGAGATTAGCGAAAGCCTGTGTTTATTTTTCCCGTGCCTCACTTTCTACATATGAGCCATGCTCACCTTCCTTGCCGTGTACACATCTAGCACACACGCCTTGTGTGATCCTGGAGTCCTGGATCACACCATTCACTTAGGTATTCCTCTTTGTGCCAAGAACAATGTATTCCTATAAGAGGTGTGCAGCAAATACCGAGTTGGCACTTGGGGCAGGAGCACAACGGGCAAATGGCTGTGCCTTCTTCCCCCTGTGTGATGGAGCCAGGGGCAACACCAAACCCCCGAGGTCCCTGACTGATTAGTCATGCCTGTGATTTTTAAGGTACAGGTCATGCCTGCCAAATAGTTCCTTTCTAGAATGATCCTGGTGGCCTCCAGGGATCTCTGTCTCTGTATCTTACGTTGGTCTTATGGTTCAGTCACAGGAGCATATGTAGTAAGCAGTGACCGTGTTAAAAATGTAGAAATAGCCAACCTGCTGGCGACATGGTTCCCGCTCTGATACCGTGAATGGATTCCAGTCCTCGAATAGTAAGTGATGACAATGCCATTTCCTTCTGTGTTTCTCTGTACACTGTTTCCCTCTGAACGTTTTCATTCATGTCTTGTACACTTAAATGTATTTTTGTGTAGGATTTTAGAAGTCGCTTATAAATGAATGAGAAGGAACACAAAAGAACCGGCAACATTATTTGCAATAATAAGATCATTAGTTTAAAAGTTTTTGAGAATAGATTTGATGGCCCGGGGTCTCTCGGGTCCCAGTTTTATCACCGATGTCGTTCACCCATGTCTCTTCCCTGTAGTCGCAAGAGGACTACTTACTATAACCCAGAAGCTTGCTCTAGGGACTTTCC
Organism: Cricetomys ansorgei; assembly: GCA_026225945.1. Lineage (NCBI taxonomy): Eukaryota > Metazoa > Chordata > Mammalia > Rodentia > Nesomyidae > Cricetomys > Cricetomys ansorgei. The sequence goes on from JAMJFZ010000182.1 coordinate 8,847,494, forward strand.
TCAAACCCCCTCTTTTTTGGGAAGTCCTCTGCGTATAACCATCGATCAGGGTTTTACTGTGTGATGGTTCATTCTGTTAACTTGACCGGGCCACCTGACGGCCATGCTATGTGGTTAAACCTTATTTCTCCATGTGGCAGCAAGGGTATTTCTGATATAGAGAGATATGAATCTGTGGACTAAGGCAGATTACCCTCCCAAGCATTGGCAGGCATCGTGAAATCCACGGAGAGCCTGAAGAGAGCAAAAATATGCAAGAAGTGAGAATCTTGTTCCTGCCTGCCTGCTTGGGCTGGAACTTGGGCTTTGGGATGGAGTGGGTTCCATCTGTGGTCCCACTCTTGGGCTTGAACTAGAACTCACTCTCAGTTTCGAGTCCCTGTCTTGGACTTGATACTGAACCACACCACCACCTTTGCTGGGCCTCCAGTTTACAGGCCACAAATCATGAATCTTCTCAGTCTTTATTCCTGTGAGCCAATTCCTCATCGCCTCAATCTTAATTTCTCTCTTTGTTCCTCCCCTCTCCCTCCTCCTCCCTATATCCCACCCTCCCCCTTTCCCTCTCTCCTTATGCCTCTTTTATAGGTTCCATTCCTCAGGAGAACCCTGATACAGCGATCCTCCTAAGGAGCTAATTCAGATGCCATCTTTGCAAAGTCATTACAATCTCTTTGAACTGTTTTCTCTTTCTTCTCACTCTTTCATGAAATTCCCACTCTGCCACTCGTAGTTTGCTCATCCCTTCCACACGCAAGTTGTGTATCTAGTGTACATTTTTTTCTGGAGCTTGTGTAAGAGACAACTAAGAAGCTCACAGAATAATGGAAGCAGGTAAGCAGGCAGTTTCGGCACCGTGTTACAGGTGCAGTGCGTGTGCAGGGTTCTGTGAGAGCAGGCAAGGTGTAGCTCATTTAACACAGCCTGGGGAAGCGGTGGGGGCGGGAGGGGGAAGAGGGGAAAGCTGGGGAGGGGAAGGGAGGACACTTGAATATTGGAGATGGAGGAATGGAGATAAGGAAGGTAAATGTATAGCCTGTACATTGAAGTTGGTTGTGGAAATGTAAAAACATGTGACCGGTCTGAGAAGTGACGGACAGGCACCTGAGTCTGGGGTGTGAATTGGAGAAGTGGCCGGAGATGAAGGTAGAGGAGGAGAAAGGGTGGAACTGGGACAGGTTGCCTGTGCAAGCCGGAGATGCGAGATTTCTAAAGCAATGTAAAACCTTTACAGGATTTTGGCTAGAGGAACGAGGTACGGAAGTTTTAGATTCTGTAGGCTTGAGGGTGGAAATCAAGTCGTTCCCATCACCCTGACACCTAACTCAGGCTCAAAACGTCGTCAAGGCTCAGTAAAGTTGAATTGTGTTTGCTCTTTTTTTTTTTTAAATTTAATTATCTAAAACAATAACCAAGAGTTATTAATAGCATTGGCCATCTTTGTAGACCATCAGATCTGTAAGGAACATCTTAACCTTCCTTGGTACAACTCTGAGGTAGGCATGTGCCTAGGGGGTCTGAGCTGGACCATATGCACGGTATATGCTATTCTTAACTATTATTAAGAAATTGCTAGCTGCCACGCCAGTGGCTTGCATAGGAGCCTAGGGTGAGCAGTGGCACCTTTAGTCCTCACTCTGCTGACTGTGCTGTCGGCGTGTCTGTGGTTGCCGTTGGGTGGCTCTGGAGAGACAGGTCCTGAACCTGTGAAGTAAGGTAAAACTCAGTCACCCAGAAGACAGTTTGGGGTAGGGAGTTTTAATAAGTGTTCTTCAGCTTCCTCCCTTAACTCTTCTGCTGACTTTCCCTAAGGAGTTATGTGAGAAATACATACCTCTACTTTAGGCTAATGATGTTAATTGTAGGTTCCTAATACTAATGGCTAACGGGCCTGCGGAATACCTCATGTGGGCCTCCCTTTAAGAGCTGGTCTGTTAGCTTGGACATCTGCCACATCCTGCCAAAGCCTTGTCGTTCTGTCTCCCCTTTCCCATATTCCCCAGATTTTTCCAACTTTAGGGCCCAAGTGGGAGTCTTCTGTTGGAGGATGTTGTGCAAACCACATGCATAAAGAAAATAATTTGCATTTTCCATTCTTAGCTTCTGGAACATCAGTGATTCCACCCTCCCACTTCTATTGGGCAGAAATTGAGGTATTCTCCTTATGCTCCCTCATCTTCTCCAAAACCCACCCACACACACACACACACACACACACACACACACACACACGGGGTCTAGCATAACTACTTCTTTTACTTCTGATTCAAGGGCCCAAGAACATGCAGTGTTTTTGGTAATAAGGGGATGCCTTAGCTCCTGACTCTTTCGTCTCCATTCCCACCCTTTTCCACTCCTAACTTTCTGTTCGCTTTTTCCTGTTTCTTGTATTCATGATTTCCTCTCTTAACGCCTGCAGAGCACCTTGTGTGTATAGATATTCAATAAATAATTTCAAAAGAATAGAAGAAATACAACATACAGGTTCAATACCTCAGCATATTATGGAAAGCACATTTTTTCATTTTTTTTTTTTTAAAGGAGAGCACATCTACACCTTCTGTAATCGTGTGATTGCCCAAGAGGTGAAGGGAATAACGAAGGGCTCCACATTGGAGGCCGGTTTGCCCCGTGGCATCTGCTGTTCCTTCAAGATCATTTGCAATTTGCATGACTTCACAGTGGGAAAGTCTCTACAGATCTAAGGCCACAAGGGAAAATAATACACTGGGAGAGCCATGCTACACAGTGGTGGGAAGGGATGCTGGAAATAATTTGAGGAAGTGGACGACAACTAAGAAGCCCGTGTTCGTTGCTCCGATAAGCTTTGCAGGTTAAGAGACCGTGGAAATCGCTTGTTCTGTAGACTTCTAGGCAGCAGACAGCAGACAGAATTCTCTTAACTTTAAAATTTTATTTAGCTCTTGCTCACACCGTCAACGCTTTGAAACCTTGTCCATTTGTTGTCCTCCAACCCTAACTTACCCACATTTTCTTCCATTATTACAAATATATTTTTAGGTTTTAATTACTCCCTATTGGTTGATATCACTTGTTGAACAACATTCTAAAATCTATAAAATAATAGCTATAGCTATTATAGAGCTATAGCTACTGAGCCTGGTGTCAGGAATAAATAAACTTCATCATTCTCGTTTCTAAATAGCTTGGATTTGTATAGACGAAGCTGTTGGGACCTCCTTGCACACTTCTGCTGTTTGGTTTTTTTTTTTTTTTAATTTTAGAAAAGCCTTTGGAAATGTGAAGAAACAAGCTCAAACATTAAGACTTTACCTTTGTCTGGATGTCCAGACCGACATCCAGACTGGGCCACAATGATACGTTAGTTGACTAGCTAGGCGTTCAGTGTAGTCAGCCTGGCCCTTCTAAACTCTGAATGGTTCGGAATCTCATTTAATGTGTTGCAAATATGCAGAATCACTCAGTCTGTGTCCAAAGATGAAGAATGCCCACTTCCAAAGGTCAAGCATCCAGTGTGAGGGTGTGTGTGCATGGCCTGGAAGATGATACCCAGTTTGTTGTGTTCACATACAGGTCTGCTCATTGCCTGCTCTGTCTCCAGACCTTATAAGAATGTGAATGAAGATGACCAAATTAAACTCAAAGCAAGTGAAGAGAGCAGAAACTAGACACATAGAGAACAGATAGTTAATAGAGATTAATGAAGTGCAAGAGTTGTTATTTGAAAAATGCAATAAACTTGGTAAATCCTTAGGAACACTGACAAGAAAGAAAAAGCAGAAATGACTAATATTAGCAGTAAAATAGGAATACAGTAAAAGACTATCCTAATATTAAAAGAAAATAGGAGTATCATGAGCATTTTACAGTGGCAAATTCAGCTAAGTAGATATTTTCCAATACCTTCGATCACAACTTTCTAACAAAAACCAATGTAAAGTAGAAGAGAAAGTCTGAATTGCATTGCATCTTTTTAAAAATTGAGTTTGTGGCTAAATATTTAATTTTCATGAGAAAGTTTATCGGACTAACACTATTGAATTTTTTAAGAAGAAATAAAATGAATGTTAATCAAATTTGGAAATAGAGGGGCCAGTTTAATGAGTCAAGCATTACCTGGTTATATCAATCCAAGAAAAATATTTCAAGTATCAATAGTCCTTTTGATTAGAAGCACAAAAATCCTTAATGCAGGAACTGGAGAGATGGCCCAGCAGCTAAGATCACACTGCTCTCAAGAGGATCTAAGTTTAGTTCCCAGCCCTCCATTGGGTGGCTCACAGGTGCCTGTAACTCTAGCTCCACGGTCTCCAACACCCTCTTCTAGAATCTGGGCACCTGAACTCAAATGCATGTATCTTCTCCCAATATATACACATAATTAAAAGAAAAAAAAACCTTTAAATTTCTTAAGACAACATTAGCAGGTCAAATCTAGTCATCATGAGCAAGTAGACTTTATTTTGAGAATTTGAGATTGTTTAGTGTAAAAACCACTTAGTGTATTTCATATGTTAACATGCAGTTCTCTCAAGTTCAGAGACATTTTGTGCCCAATTCAGCATTTCTTGACTCCTCAAACTAGGAATAGGAATCTAGCCTACAGAATTCCTATAGAGTAATCATATTTGACACGGAAAAAAATGGAAGCCTTCCCCTCATGTCTGAAAACAACCTGTGGATATCCTTCCGACTATTTCTATTTGATACTGCACTGGAGGTCTTGGCTCTTTTTCTGGTAGTGAGGTAAATAAAAGAATTAAAAGACATAAAACTTGGGAAGGGGAACCCAAAACCTTTATTTTCAAATAGAAGCAAATTTTTACACAAGCAATCTTAAAGAAGCTTCAAAATAATTAAAATTAATAATTGAATTTAGAAACACACACACACACACACACACACACACACACACACACACACACACACAGTACAAGGTTAATATGTAAAATTGGATTGTGGGGCTCGAGAGATGGCTCAGTGGTAAGAGCACGTGTTGCTCTTGTTCAGTGCCCAGGATCCACATGGTGGCTCACAGCCCTCTGTCACTCCTCAAGGGATCCAGCACCTTCTTCTGACTTCTGCAGGCACCAGGCTTGAACACAGTGCATGCACACACATGGAGACAAAACCCTCATGCATATAAAATTAAATAAATACATCTAAAATTAATTTTATGTTTATAGATCAGTGACGAATGATTGGAAAAGACAAAAGTGCAATTCTTCTTAAGGCAACACTGTGATTAAAGTTAAAACGTCTAGAAGAAAACCCAGGAGAATATCTTCACAAATCTGGGTTAGGTGAAGGTTTCTTTGAAACTGTATAGGCAGCACCACACAGAAAGGAGAAGTTTGATGAGTTGGAAGTTAAAACTTTTGTTTATCAATACTACTAAATAAAAATGAAGACATGTGGGAGGACATATTTGCAGTGCATATGGCTGATGAAGGGCATATCTATAATGGAAACACTTCTACAAATCAGCAATAAATAGTCAAGCTATTAAAAAGGGGCAAAAGGTTTGAACAGATAGCTCAGGAAGGAAGATGTACAAATGGCCAATAAGCACGTGAAATTGCTCGATATTGTTAGCTTTTGGAAAATATAAATTACAATGAGACACCATTTCATTAAAGTAAAATGCTAAAATAAGAAGATGGACTATAAAAATGACGTGGCTGTGGAGAACTTATTGTTGGGAATATGAAATTGCGAATCACTTTGGAGCTCTTGGGAGATGCTGAAGGGCTTGAGAGAGAGGTGGAAATTTCTGAGATTTTTTTGATTTATTTCTGATATATTTTCTGAGAGTCTCAGAAAAAGTTATGTATAAAACTTTAGGCTAGGGGCTGGAGAAAGATGGCTCAGTGGTTAAGATCATTGGCTGCTCTTCCAGAGGTCCTGCGTTCAATTCCCAAGGACCACATGGCGACTCACAACCATCTAAAACGGGGTCTGATGCCCTCTTCTGGCATGCAGGCATACATGCAGACAGAGCGCTCATAAATAAACAACAAACAATGTTTAAAAAAACAAAAGCAAAACTTTCGGCCCAAGAAAGGGCAATCAATATATACTCTTTTCTAATGTCTACATTAAACAATTACAAAATATGACTATACAGCGAGCCAAAGAGAAAATGTACCGAAGCAGAAAGTTTATAGGCCATAGTCTCTTACCACAATGTGAAACTGACGATTAGAGATTTACAAACACAAAAGATCAAAACTCTAGGATATTTTACAAGACAGTCTCCTAAAACACTTCTGGACCGTACATGGTGGTTCACGTTTTTAATCCCAGCACTTGGGAAGCAGATCTAGGTGGCTGTCTGTGAATTTGAGGCCAGCCAAGGTTACACAGTGAGACCCTTTCTCAAACAAACAAACAAACAAACAAACAAACAAAAATACTTTGGATGAAAGAGAAAATGTACATACTAATACCAATGAAACTTACCCTAAAAGCTTAAAAGTATGCATATGTGGAAACCAAAAAGCAGGAAAGATGACCTAAAACTATGAGAGAAGAAGAACTATTACATCGAATGGAAGTGGGGGACGGAGGAAAGGGTGGAGATATCGGAAGGAGGTTGAAGATGCGTGTGTTAGATGTGGATGTATAACAGTCCCACAGTGAAACCCAAAAATCATACGGTGATCACGTGCTATTAGAAAAGACAATCCTTACAGTGTGTCGGAAGTGGAACTTGGAGCAGATGTCTTACTATTACACATGAAAAATGTGAAGAATGGATGAAGAAATTGGGAACATAACTGAATACCACTGAGGATTAGGAAATGGAGATTAACATAATTAGATGCAAACCTACAGAGAATGGATAATAGCCCATTTGTTAAACTAAAGACAAACAAACAAGAAAGTTTTTCTTTCTTTCTCTTTTTTTTTTTTTTTTCAGGAAAATCAAAGAAGAAAGAAAAATGGACAGGCCAGTGAACTGGGAAGGGGCTCCACACCACAGACAGAGTGAGAAGACATGGCAGGCATCTGTAACCAAGGGACGGGAGATCTGGACAGGTGTCTGTAAACAAGGGACGGGAGATCATGATAACATTTCATTTTCCAAGGAAAAAATTATTTTTCCACAAGTAGTTAAAGCATGTGCACATCAGTAAGAAATCATAAAAACGGTCAATTATTTTGAGAAAGGTCTATTCCACTCAGAAAGCATTAGACCAATGATTTTATGTAAAGTGCCTGGAGATGTTCAAGGACTAAGTATCTCTTTTACTATTATGATTATGATTATGATGATGATGATGATGATGATGTTTTTGAGACAGGGTTTCTCTGTTGTAGCTCTGGCTATCCTGGAACTCACTCTGTAGACCAGGCTGGCCTTGAACTCACAGAGGAGATCCACCTGCCTCTGCCTCCCGAGTGCTGGGCTTAAACAAGTAGTTATCTCTTTTAAAGGAAATATTTTTGATATTAGAAATATATAGAACTACTCTCAATTCACTCTTTTTTTTTTTTTTTGAGACACAGTTTCTTTGTGTAGCCCTGGCTGTCCTGGAACTCGCTCTGTAGACCAGGCTAATCTGGAACTGAGAGATTCGCTTACCTTTGCCTCCCAAGTGCTGGGATTAGAGGTGTGCTGCCATGCCCTGCTCAGTCACCTTTCTGAAGTATGCATAGTTTGGGCTCTAAATATCACTAGACTCTAGTTTTGTGTATGCTGTCATACGCAAATGCATCAAGCTCACCTATGCTTATGAAAACCATGCAAATACTCTATAGGAATATTGATATATGCACTAGACTAAAACAATTGAACTACCACAATAGGCTTATTTTTAGGAATTTTTGATAGTGTAACATGAAATATATTAATGTATTTCGTTACACTGAGTGTACTAATAAAAGAGACACAAGAAAGACACAGTGAAATATGCCGCCCATTTTATGAAAGCTCCAGAAAGGAGGGGCTAAAAGCAGATTTTTCTTGACCCCCATTAAAGCCAATTTATGAGAAAATAAGAATAAAAATTTTATGTAATGATGAAATTTTAGGTGTATTCCATTAAAAGTGCCAACTATTACTAAAATATTTAACATTATCAGGTGGGTTCCTGACTGTTGTTTTGAACTGAGAATAAATATTGGAAAGGAACAAACCAAACCATCACATGGAAAATACTAAGAAAATATGAAGGAGTCAAATGAAAAGCTGTTAGAGCCGATAGCTATTAGAGCAGTAAGAGAGAGGGAGGAAGGAGAGAGAGAGGGAGAGAGAAAGAGAGACTGAGTGTGTGTCTTAGGGTTTTATTGCTGTGAAGAGACACCCTGACCACAGCAACTTTTATAAAGGAAAACACTTAATTAGGGCTGCCTTACAGTTTCAGAGGTTTAGTCCGTTATCTTTATGGTGGGAAGCATGGCGGCAGACAGGCAGACACGGTGCTGGAGAAGAAGCAGAGAATTCTACATCAGCAGGGAGAGAGTGACACTGGCCCTCCCCCAGTGATATACTTCCTTCAACAAGGCCACACCTCCTAATAGTGTCACCCCCCTGAGCCTATGGGGGCCATTTTCATTCAGACCACCACAGTGTATATGCATGTGTACATACAGACATCTGTGTTTACGTAGGTGCGTATGTATGCATGTATGTGTACGTATGTGTGTTAGTAATGACATTCTTAAACTAGAAAATATAATAGAACCAGAAAATGTAATAGAAAATATCCCTATCATAATTACAATTAAAAATTCAAAATCTTGAGAATCAACAAGAAATGTACTAAGTATATGAAGAAAAATCAACAAAAGTTTTTGAGAGACAAGAGAAGGCTCGGAAAACTGGAGGAACAGAGCATAGCTTTGAATACAAAGTTGCAAAATCGCCAAAATGTAACTATCTTTCAAAACATTCTATGAATCCTAACAATCTAACAAGATAGGTTTTAGGGATTTGTCAGTGCGGTTCTAAAGTTTAGCTGGAACTACAAACATCCAACTATAGCTAAGAAAAATGATTTTAAAAAGCAGTCCAGGAAGGCTTGCACTGTGTGTTATCAGGAGTTGTAATGAAATGTGGAAACTCGTTCCCCGGACCACAGAAATAGAATCAGACATGTAGAAACGTTCACAAGTATGGATGGCCTATTAGCAAAAAAATGAAGTTATACATTTTAAATTGGTAGGGAAGTGCTATATTATAAAAACTGCACTGGGCACTAGTTATCTTTTTTTTTTTTTTTAAGTATTTCTTGGCTACCAGGTTTTTTTTTGTTTTTTGTTTTTAAACTCGTCATTATGAATCCAGACACTGAGAATAGAGTTGTCCTCAATCTGGTCATCCAGTTAGGACTCCGAAGAGTTACCTGCTCTACCATCATCACTTTAGCGTTATCGTAACAGCCAGCACACAGAAGCAACCTTGCTGTCCTTTCTAATGTGAATGGATGAGAAAGATGTGGTGCGCAAAGCTGGAGAGATGACCCAGCAGTTAGGAGTGCTTGCTATTCTTTCACAGGTCTGGAATTCAGTTCCCAGTATCCACATCTGGTATGTCACAACCACCAGGGCGTCTGATACCCTTTTCTGGACTCCACAGGCAGCAGCCACACACGTGCACGCCCACACTTGTGTGATACACAATGGAGTACCATTAATCTCAAAATGTCATTGACATCATGAATGAACCTGGAGGACATTATGTCAAGTGAAACAAGGCAGTCATAGAAAGGGAAATTATACATACACATTTGTATGTATAATCTAAAGAAGTTACACTCGCAGAAGTAAGGGGTCCAGGAATGCTTCTCAGTGACTTGGGGATGGTGTTGTCAAGGGTACAAAGCTTCCGTAGACAGGAGGAATGCACTTTAGTGACCTCTTGCACAGAAAGGATGATGATAATCCTGTCTATTCCAAAATAACAAAAATGGCAAATTTTAAATGTTTTTACAAGAAAACCCCAGGTGTGGTGGTGGCAGATTTGTTAGTTAGCTGGATTTGATCACTACATAATATAAACATATATCAAAACATTGTATTGTGCTCTATAAGCATATACAATTACTTATGGATCAAAATAAAATTATAAAAATTTTAATAATAGAAATGTTGTCAGAGTCAGGAGCATACGAAATGTACCTCGTGAATCAGGAAAGATTTCAGATGAAAAAACAGAAACCCATTTCAGAGCAACCTTTTCTTTTTTTTCCAGAGCAGTTAGAACTACCTCTTTATCCAACATTTCCTTCCAACACACTTTCTCAGACCCAGCCTTATCTTCTTTCTCCTCAGTTTTCTATTTTCTAAATATTTTTTCAGGCTGATAATTCTCTTTCTTTCCAGTGGGAGATTTCACAACTCCTTTGGCCTAATGGCCAATCTACATTAAACTGTCCTTATTTTACTGAGTTGGAGAAAAATCTCCATTTTGAGGGCTATTTAGCGTGGGCTGGGTAATGAATGGGGTCAGTTATCATCAGACAGTGGCAGGATTTGTTTTGTGGATGGAAACAAGGGGCTGTGACTACTAAATGCTGATCCTTCACCATTGTTAGGGTTACGTTAACTGTGGATCTCTTGTGAACTGGCGTGCAGCTATTAAAGGTGAAAGAGAGACAGTGATTTCAGACCAACGGGGCACCACTGGGGTTGCTCAGGGGCTGCCAGAGAGGAGGGGGGCAAAGGACACTGCAGTATTATCCACAACAGCTAAAACAAAGAGGCAACCCAGGTGCCCATCATAAAATGGATGGAAGAGAAAAATGTGATAAACATATAGTAGAATACTATTCATTTTTTAAGAAGGAAATTCTGTCATTTGCAACATGGGTGAATCTGGAGGATATTATTATGAAATAAGCCAGGCATGGGAAGAAACAGGTCAGGCAGACATGGCTTCTGAAGTATGCTTTAGTTATAGAAATATTTGTTTTTGCTAGTATACAAAATAATGGGCTTGGTCATTCATGCGTGTGTATCATTATTGAGTGTCATTGTACGTGGCTCGGATTTACCATCCCATTAATTCTCTGGCTCCTCTCAACCCTGGATATTTTGTTTCGGACAAGGTTCACGTTACCAAAAGTTTTCCTTCTTATATTTGATCTTAGACAAAATGCTAAGGCGTGATGAAGAATTCATTTCTTATGAAAGCAACGTGTCTGTCAAGAGAGGAATGGGTTAGGAGGATGTGGCGTATATGAGTTTTACTCAGCAACAATGAAGAATGAAATGATGTCATTTACAAGATAAATTGGTAGAACTAGAGCTCATTGTGTTAAAAGAAATAAGCCGGGTTTAGACAAACATGGCATATTCTCTCTCATACACAGATGCTAGATTTTAGAAGAAAAGATTTGAAAGTAGAAAGGGGGCTATTTGAGGAGAGGAAGGGACCCAATCAGAATGGGCAGCACAGGAAGGGGCAATGGGAATAGTGAGTATGGTCAGCGTACAGTGTATACAAGGCTGAAAGTACCAGAAGAATACCTATTACTGTGTACAACAAAGTATACACATGCGTCCCTCAAGGGTTTGCAAAGTCATCTGAAGGGGGCGGTCAGGTGTTGGGGAGCTGGTTCAGTGGGTGAAGTGCTTGCTGTACAAAGCACGATCACCTGAGTCTGGAACCTCAGCACCCCCACTAAAGTTGGGCACGGCAGGGTGTGTCTCATTCTTGTTGGGGTTGTAGCAGGTGGAGGGGAGGACTGAGACAGGCTGGCTCCAGGGCTTGCTGGCCAGCCAGTCTAGTCAAAACAGAGAGACTCTGTCTCAAAAAATAGGATAGAGAAGCTGGGCGGTGGTGGCGCATGCCTTTAATCCCATCACCTGGGAGGCAGAGGCAGGTGGATCTCTGTGGGTTCAAGGCCAGCCTGGTCTACAGAGTGAGTTCCAGGACAACCAGAGTTACAACAGAGAAACCCTATCTCGAACTCCCTGCCACCCCCAAAAAAATTGGGTAGAGAGCAACAGAGGAAGATGCCCAACATTAACCTCTGTTCTTCATGAACAATGATGACACATGCATGTGCACGTGACAAGATATACCACAAACCCCTACCACCCATGCATATCCAGAAAGTGTATCTGAGGTAAAGCATAAGGGGAAAAAATTCTCCCCATGGTTTATAGAATGAATGTAGATAAATGCAGATTAGGGAAAACCCCCTGAATTTCATCACTGAATTAGTAATGAAAATGTTCAACAGGCAAGAATTGATTTGAAATGCATTATGTGAAAACTGCAATCACGCATTGTACCCAGTAGTACCCAGTAGTACCCAGTAGTATCTGATTCACAGGAAATGAACAATCCTGTTTTGCTCATTTAACACACCATTTATTGATCTACATAGAGTAAGACACACAAATCGAAAGCATGCCATTTTAATAGTTTTTCACACAGACACCACCCAGATCCCAATATAGGGCATTTCTGTCACTCCAGAGAGTTCCTTCACACCCTGGTCTTCTTGGGAGCCCACTTACACCCCACCAGAGGTAGTCACTAGATTAATTTTACCTGCTCTAAACCCTCTGTAGTCAGTTAATGGTTGCTAGGGAAAGGAGGTCACCATCCTCAGTGTGTAGCCACTGCTAGGTTGCTCTTGTTCAAGAAAATTACTCTTTCCATGCAAGTGCAACCTTTATTAAATGTAGTGGCCACAAACAAAAAATAAGACTTGAAAATAGGAAGGGGAAGTGTGGGAAGAAGGGTTTGGTGGGAGGAGGAAAGGGATGAGGAAAATGAGGGAGAATACAAAGTTTATTCCTTTCTAATCGATCTGTAATAAAATTGTAAAAGAATAAATCAGAAGGAATATAAAAAGCTGCCTCTTTATGGATCTTTTGGGTTTGTTTTGTTTTTCTCAAAATGATATTTGTGAGACTTACCCATATTCTTGTGTATATTAGTTAGTATAAAATACTGAAAAACATTTTATTTTATTTTATTTTACACTTCATTTTTGTTTGTTGTACAATTTTTATTATAAGGGATAAAGTAGCCTTGGCTCCTGGGGAGGTGGTTCAGTCAGTAAAGTATAAATGTGAATTGGGATCCCTAGAGCTCACGTGAGAAGCTGGCTTAGACAACATGTTAGTAATCCCAGTTCTAGGAAGATGAAGACAGAATCTTAGGACTTACTGGCCAGCCAGCTGGGCTAGCTGTGAGCTCCAGGTTTAGTGAGAGACCCTCTCAAACAATAAGGTGGAGAGCCATGGGAAAAGGCAACCAACATTGACCTTTGGCCTCTATGAGGATGTGCACACATGTGCATGAGCACCCATACACACATGTACATACACACACACACACACACACACACACACACAAATTAAGTGGCTATGAACAATATCTTTTGGTGGAGGTATTCATTTCTCTAGGGCATATACCTAAACATAAGATTATAGAATTTATGCATCTTCAGCTTTTCAGGATTTTGCCAAATTTCTCTTGCATGAATTTGCATTCCAAACACCAGTGTGTGACAGCTACTCATTCTCTTTCCACCACACAGTAAACAGACAAGACAGTCTTTTCTCTACGGGAAGACCAAACAGAAAATGTGGCAGGAACTACTTCTCGTATTGTCCAGCATCTCATTCAAGAGAAACATACGGAGGACCACAACAGTAATGTAGGGACAGCTACTGTTCCCAGTGGCAGTGAGAATTTGTGTTGCAAGCCTAGGAGGAGTCGGGGGAGAAAGTGAAGAGTGTGAGAAGCCAGGAAAGGGCTTATTGACATTAGATAGGAGGCCATGTTACTGTGGCTGCTTAGTAGGCTCTCAGGGATGGACTCCAGCTCATCCAGGGAGCTAGAGGACCTTCGGTAGAGGGTAGATCCATGAGCCTGCCATGAGTTCCAGCCTCACGTGTTCCATGCTTCCTTTGATGTTTACCTCAACACCAAGGCTGATGCTGTTTTGGTTTTTTCTGGGTACACAAAGTAGGAAGTTCTTGTGCCCCTTCCTGTAGACTCGAACTTGCAGGTAGATCTCAATGATAGGAAGGGTAAAGTTGACACAGGGGTAATCAGTAGCCACTCCAAATGCACAACTAAGTTCTAGAGAAGTTTACATGCACATTTTCTAGGCAGGGAGCTGTCCAAGGAGCATGGATCAGTTGCTACCCTGTAGCTATGACTATAGCACCTAACAGAACTTAAGGGAGGAAAGGTTTATTTTGGCTCGTGTTTTCAAGAGGGCTCAGTCCTTCATGGCCAGGCATGATGGGACAGCTCAGCTGTGGTAGCCATTGCACGTGGCAAAGGCTGTTCACATCTCGGAGCTGAGGTCACAGGCTAGCATATGACCTTCAAAGGCCTGCCCATAGTAACATACTTCTGAAAGCTTGGTCCCACACCCAAGATTTCATAGCCTCCCAGCTGGGAAAAACAAGCTTTCAGAATATGAGTTGTCAGGAACCCTTTAAATTGAAACTGTTGACTTTTATGTATATATTGTTATTATTTTTTTAACAACTAGCTTAAGTATTTTATTTGTTTTATTATTAACACCTTATAATGAAAATGTTCAAAGAATAATGGTGCAGTTTTTGGTTATATTTAAGACAAAGACATCCATTAATAAGGAATCATCACATGTAAATACCCCAGAAATGGCCATAAGCCCACCTGAGATCAGCCGTCTCTGAGTAGCCCCTCACTTTGGAAGGCGTCGGCAGACACTTGAATTAAAATTCAAGCGCTTTCCGAAATAAATCTGTTATTAATTAATAAAACCATTATATATTCAAACTAAAACAATTTTAATAAAACTCTTATTTCCAAAGCAGTAGTAAAGGAAAGAAGGCATTTTGTAAAATGTGGGGCTGATTAAGTCACAGTAAAAATAAATGTATCCTTAATTCCCACCTCCTCAAAACGGAGGCTGCTTTCTGTTCCACAGGAAACATGTGTCTCCAGTTTCTCTTCCCTCTCTTCAGCTGCTCACGTGGAACCCACCTTGCTATCTCACGTTCACGGAATTCTTTTTCTTCCATTGTTGTTATACACACATAAATATTCCTACTTCTGTACATACAATCTGCTTTGTCAGTGTGATGTTACTCGTATTTACATCACTTCAGGGCTGACCACTTGGCATTGGATGGCCGATTTGGGGGCTCCTCCCTGGGGGCTTATTTCTCCTGTTGGGGCCCTGTGAGAGTTCCTCCCTCTATGTTAGCATGTCTGATTGATGCTGTCTTTGCTTAGGATATGTTTGGGCAGCAATATTAATGAGACTTCCTGGCGAGAGCTTCTCTAACATTCCTATGAGACACCGTCTCACAGCACAGCAAACTTCCCGTTCCTCTGGCTCTTAGAATCTTTCTACTCCTTCATCCTCAATGACCCTGCGCATTAGGTTCAGGAATTATGCTATGGATGCATCTGTTTGAACTGGGCACCATGCTGTCATTTGCTCTCTGCATTTTGATTGGTTGTGATTTTCTGTGATGCTTTTTGTCTGCGGGTGGAAGAATAAATATTTAGACTATAATTAGGAATTTTGCTGGTTTGGTGAATGGCAGTTATAGGTTTCCCTCCAAGATCGATGATTTCACTAGGCCCAGATAGCTGGCTAGGTCTCCAGTACCTGATCTGATCTCTCTCTGTCGAGTGGGCCTTAAGCGTAATCGGATAACTGTTGGTTACCCCCACTGTATATGTGCTACTATTGCACCCTTAGGATAACTGCATCATGCTGCTCATTGTTGTAGTTTATAGATTTCGTAGCTTGGGGGGGACTGTTGGTTGCTTTCTTCTTTTGGAAGCTTGCATAGCAACTTCTGGTACCATGAAGGCTAGTCTTGAAGAAGAAGGCTTTCAGGTCTGATCCCGATCTGATGCTCCGAGTTCTGTGTCCAAAGTACGTGGTTCCTTCACCAATGGAGACTGACCTTCAACTTCTGGGATGCAGTCAAGGAAATAGCAATAGCCTGAATCTCTTGGACAGCCTTGACCAACAACTCAAAAGGGGACTTATCATGCCTGGTGTTTGGTTTTTGCCACATAGTCTATGGCTTTTGCAGGAAACACTGTCAGGACAGATGGGAAATTTACATTTAAGCAGTATACGTATGTACAAATTTACATGAACTGCATGTAATTTTAGGCAAATAGACAATAATTTGATTCCTTATGACCCTTTCAATCATTTTTACTCTTATTTTTTTCTTCTTCCCTTCTTCTGTATTCATCTCTCTCTCCTTCCCTAACTAAAGCCCCCAGTATTTTTCCCATTTTCCCCTTCAAATCACTCACACCTTTGCTATTCACCTCTCAACCGCTCTTTCTTCTGCACGATCTCCTTTTATTTTCCTGTTGCCTGTGGTCTCCAGAATGTATCCTCACACCCGAAGATTTGGAGCTGGCGGCCACAGATGAGCGAGAACGTGTGATGTTTGTCTCTCTGGGTCTGTGTTACCTCACTTGATATGAGTGTTATTATTTTCAAGGATATCTCACTCCGTAGCCCAGGCTTTACTCAAATTCATGATCCACTTTGCTCCACCCTCCCTAGTCTTTGGATTACAGATGTCTGCCTCTCTGCCTAGCCAGGAAGCTCTCTAAGCACATGGGAAAAGCTCAGTCTATAAGCACATGAGAACATTAAGTGTTCTTGTCAGCACAACTGAACAGCTTCCCTAAGAAGCTGTTGGTCGAGGGGTGTCATAATAATGAAAGTGAACATGAGGTGGTATTTTCAGGTCTAACCCTGCACAGGTTACTCGCAGCAGTCAGTGTACAACATGTGACCTGCAGAATGGCGTGAATCCTGGGATAGTTCCGAGCCCACGCAGAACCCAACACATTTATAGATGGCAGCACCATTGCAACAACAGAAGGTTGGACACCGCTGGACGCTTAGGGTCTCTTTGATTGATAGCCGATGAGCGAGATGCCAGAGGTTAGCCAATTCTGTTTCTTCTCTCAACAAACACCATGAATGCTTTTGCTTCCTTACAACTTTTTGTCATTATTTCAGTTGAAGCCACCAGCCTTTCTTTTCAGAGCTTGGGATTGAGCCGGGGCCTCATTTATACCAGGAACACCCCCTAACGCTGAGCTACACCCCTCATTCTCCACTAGTTTCTTTCCTGGCCTCTTCCTATCCACTTTGGCCATGCTCAGATTTGTCCATCTGTGCCTCTGATCTATCTTCAGAAACATGCTGCTGAAGTTTCACCAATTCGTGGAGGTTCTAAAAGCATCTACCTTAAGATAGATAACGTGGATGTTAGACACTGTGCTGGTTGGGCATATTTGGAAGACTCAGGCTCCAGTTCAGGAACATTCACTAGCTAGCTCTGTGATTGAGCCATCCTTCCTCTAATGGCCTCAAGTTCCAGTTTCCTGATCTGTGAATAAAAACATTGGACTAAACTTAGAAGTGTTCCAGGATGGTTTCAGCGAGCAACAAACACTCTGTGATGTTCTGTGGAGCTGATTTAGAGGAGCTTTCTGGAGTTCTTGCTGGAGATAGAGCAGAACAAGGCCCCGGGGAGGCATGTCAGTCATCTCTCCTGCCTTTCCTCTCTGAGATTCGTGGCATCTTTGGAGACAGTTCCCATACGCAGGGAAGAACCATGCGAAGATGTTCCCGGATCAGTTCCTCATTTCAGCAGGTGTGCCAGGGGGACTGAGGGCTCCCGGCAGTGTAGGGGAAGTCTGTGGTTTAGTTTCAAACTACTGGTGTGGGTTCTTGTTAAGTTCTCTGTGCTTTACTATATACTTAGAAGCCACCTGATCCAGGCCTGTGGCTAGAAGATAAGTTCGTAAGTCCCACACAGTTATGCTGCCAACTGTGTAGGATTCCAACTGAGTGGTGGGTGTAGACTTACATTTGTACAGTTATTTTTTTTAATGTAAGAATTATGGCATAGAACTATACATACATATTGGGCAAATATTAGTTTCTTGATTTTAATATTGTACTTTAGGTAGGTAAGATGCAACCCTTTGGGGATACAGTATGATGGATGGGAAGGACCTCTCTATCCTACCATCACAATATCCTGTGAATCTTTGCTTCAAAGATTAAGAAATATGTGTAAATCTTCCAAGGCACTTTATAAGATTCTGTAAGATGATTCCATAACTGTCAGTGTAGGGGCCTCCCCACTCCCCAAACATGGAGGTTTCCTTATTGTGCAATGGGTTTTCATAGTGTTGTCTGTCAAGTCTGTGTTGTGTTTGACCTTGCTAAGGCAGCAAGGTCAGCCTTAGCAATCACATGGTGTGTGCTGATTCTTTTGAATTTCTGGTTTCCAAACCATGCTCCGTTTTCTCTACTTTGAGGATCCTTAGCCCTCCCTGATTCTGGAATGTTTATGCAAAGGGCTGAAGAGTAGCCTGGCCAATGGTTCGCTCAGATTTCTGAGGAGAGTGGGCAGAATAGGATGTGACTCTGTAGTCAGCTGAGGGTTCAGTCAATCTAGACTCTATTCTCTAAAGGAACCTATGGGTTGGGAATGTTGAGGATTCTGAAAGGAAGGGGAAAAATTGAGAAAATCATCCTTGCAAGCAGAATAATGCACTCTTTTTCGTCAAAGAGGCCCGCCTCATGTCTAGAATCTGAACATGCTAACATGGTGAAGAATTAAGATTCTGATAAGCTTGCATAGTTCAAGGAGGTTATCATGGCCTGTTCTGATGGCCTTATGATTATAAAGGTCCTTAAAGGTGACAGAAAGAGGCAGAGAAGGTAATGGATGACAGCTGGGTTCCTGGTACTGGCTTTGAAGGAGGAAGAGACCATGAGTCAAAGACTGTGGGTGGCCTCTGGAAGCTAGGAAAAGGAAGGAAATATATTCTCTCTAAAACCTCCAGAAGGGAATACAGCCCTGCAGGCACCTTGATTTTAGTCAAGTCCGATCCATGTTAGGTCTCTGACCTATAAAACTTCAAAATAACAGATCTATGCTATTTTAAGCAATTGAATGTGTACTCATTTGTTACAGCCAATAGAAACCAGATACCATGCCGGTACAACGGAAAACAAATACACTTCTACAACAATAATATTTAAGTACTTAGGGGAGGCCCAAGGCTCAGGGGTCAGTAAAGAGGTCCTGAGACTGAGCGAATCAAATCTGAGGGAGTGGGTTGCGAAAGACAAGGAGCTTGAATTTAAGACTTAGGGAGAAGGAGGCGCAATGCTAGGAAGGAAGGTATTAAGAATCTGGTTCTGGGTCTGGCTCAGTAGGCAAAGGTGCTTGCTGCCAAGTCTTGTGACCTGAGTTCAATCCTCAGGATCCACACAGTGGAACGAGTTTCTTGAGCTGTCCTCTAACCTACACATACATGCCATGGCACACAAGTACCCAGATCCATCCATATCCATACATAAATAAAGATAAATAAATACACGTAATTAAAGGGATTCTTTAAAGGAAAAAAAAAATCACGTTTAACACAGGTGACCCTAGAAGCAGTTTTAGAGATCCAGGACATGGAGGTAAGACTTGAATAGGAAAGAATTCACGATTAAGGTGGGTTGGTAGTAGGTTAGGGGATACAGAACGTTTGTGGAAGTATGGGGTGTTTGCATCTCTGAGTTCTTTGATAGGGGCAAATGTTGAAAGTTTCTAGTCTTACCTTTCCCATGGGTAACACGTGAGGTGCAGAGCACTGGGATTCCTTTGTAGATCAGAACAAGTCCTGTTAGGCTTGGTAAGAGACCCCAATGAGGTCCTCAGCAATAACGTGCCTGTGGTTATAACATTTCAGTAGTACGAGATCAGTGTCTCAGGCTCAGCCCTGGCTAGAACCTGTGGTAAACGATGGAGCGTAGCTTCCTCCTCAGCAGAGGAACTGTGTTCCACCTGTTAATATCCATCGTCTTGCTTAAATGTGGAAGTGATGACCATAGCAGGTGTCGGTGCTCAGTGGTCAGAGTATTTGTGGAGTTGTGTGTACCTGATGAGTTTCCTGGCATCAAGTTCAAAGTCTTTTCTAATGGCCCTTCTCATTCCTTGGGACAGGGAAGTAGTGAGCTGGAAAGGAGGAGCAGAGGGCTATGGACCTCAAATCTCTCAATTCTGAAGCATTAAGCATTCCAGAAACCTAAAACACTGAATTCAGTAAAAATGTCTTTGCATTCTGTTTGATTTTGTACACTTTTCAGCTTCTCACAAACCTTTTACTGACAGAGCATTGTAGCATCTGCCAGTGATAGGGCAACCAGAGGGTTTGGCAGCTTGTGGGTGGGAGTTTCAGGGTTTGGGGACTTGGCTGCAGTTAGATTGGGCTGTTGGTGTGGGCGGATGGAACTGTGTATTGATGATGGGCTTGCTTTTCCTAAATCACAATTGCATCATATGAGAGAACTGGGTTTGTGCGGAGCGTTGCAAAAGCCTCCTGGGAAAAGGGCAAAGCTGGTTTGAGTGCGTAAGAAATGTATTTATGGCAATCATGGTATCAAACTGAGATAGGAGACTGTTGAGAATCTGGACCGTTTTATGGTGGAGGGAGAAAATCCATTTTAATTTTGTAAGTAAGAAACATAGTAGAGTCACTTTGTAGTTAGAATGATTTTTTTGAGTCTTAGTGTGCTTTCCTTAGGGCAACAGATAGGATATTCTTATTATACTAGTTCAGATAAGGATGGATCCTGGGAAGAAATATCAGAGAGGGGAGAAAAAGAACAAAGCTGAGCAGAAAGAAAAGAGCCAGCTTCCTGGGAGGGGGTTGGAGGCCGGCAGGCAGAGCTGGCCAGGTTTCTTGTGACTCACCCGTACTCCAGCACAGCGTGGCTGACTCTCCCGGACTCAGGTCACAGCTCTCTGTAGGTTCAAGATGACTCACAGGGTTAGGTCCCATCAGAGGTTTACCTGCCGCGCTGAAACATGGCAGCTTTTTTGATTTGACTTCAGTTTTAACCGGTGGAAGCCTGGTTTCTAGGGATCCTATTAAGTGATAGAAAATCAGGGTTAACTCCTCATTTTTGCACATTGCCCTTTAACAGGGGTCACGTTGGAGAGGGTTCAGAAACTCGCAATAAAGTGTGTGGTGACATATCTACTCCCAGCTCGGGTGGGGAATGGGAAGGACTTTACTTCCCAGGCATCACTGTTCTCCAAGCTCTTCCTGTGAAATTCTCTTTCACTTGTTTTCATGGCACCATTAATATTTTGAGGTTTAGTTGGCATACAAGAAGCTCCTCATGTCTGAAGGGTTTAACTGCATGGATTTTTGACATAAGTGTATACCCGCGGACAGTGATGTGCTCCAGCTTCCTGGTCTCTTTGTAGTCCGTCTGTCCCTTCCCTCTCTTCCCAGGTCTCCCAAGCTGCTTCCCATCCCTAGAGATGAGTTTATATTTTATAGAATTTCATAGAAATTGAAGCATAAAACATGTACTACATAAAACTTGGCTTGTTTCATTTTCAAAAACTAGTTTGAGATCAGTCCTTCAGTTATGCATAGCAATGGTCCGTTCCTTTTGTGTGTGTGTGTGTGTGTGTGTGTGTGTGTGTGTGTATATATATAAAATGTGGTACTCACTTGCCAATAGAGCATAATATAGAATCTTTATCTGCTCCCCACTCCAATCCTCTGTGCTTCTGCCCTTTCTCCTTAACCCCCTGCAACCATCAATATCCTGATCAGTTCAATCTCCCATCCAATATAAAATTCTTCCCTCAACCTATTGAATGAATTAGAGGGAAAGGAAAAATGGAGGAAAAGAGGGAAAAGACAGGCTCTGGGAAGGAAGAGGAGGAGAGGGAGAGAAAGAAGGACAGGGTGGAGAAGAGGGCCAGCAAAGGAAGGAGGAGAAGGGGAGGAGAGGAAAGGAGAACACAGCTTCTCAAATCCTGTCCTCTCCCCCTCTCTATACTCCAGGCCATGGAGGACTGAGGATTGGAGGATTGTGGATTGGAGTGGAATTATTTGGAAAAGGGAGGAAACAATAGTCTCACATACTTACCCACCTGCTGATTTCTGGGTAGGGGTATCTTGGACTGGTTCTGGCCATTCTGGTTCCTGGTAATTGTGGTGGCTGCTGCTGATGTGGTGGTCTCCAACTTCTAATCTGAGCTTTGTAGAGAAAGTTAGGGGCAGGTCTGCCATATGCACACAAAGTTCCTTCCCTGGTAGGGTGTCACTTTATTTCCTGGCTGTGTATGTGGCACTGTTTATCCATTTGCCTCTCTCCTGTAATGAAAGCCACAGAAATTTTCTTCCATTACTTGTGGAATGAGAAGGGCAGAAGGGCCACCAGGGTGTCTGTTTTTCTTTACTGTTCTGTAGAGGGGCTGCTCTGTTAAAGCCTTGCCTTCTGCAGTGTAAAATGGGCTCAAGTCTAGGGAATCAAGAACTCCCTAGAACTTCTTTACCAAGATCTACTCTGCTCTACTAACTGGGCGGAGAGATGCCTATTCTCTTTCTCTTTCTCTTTCTCTTTCTCTCTTCTCTCTCTCTCTCTCTCTCTCTCTCTCTCTCTCTCTCTCTCTCTCTCTCTCTCTCTCTCTCTCTCTCTTACACATACACACACGTCTTCCTGGCTCTACAGGGAATTGCCTGGGAACGGCACATGCCCCTCTTCCCTGGGGAACTTGGCTTTGTAGAATAAGGTAAAGAAAAATCCTTGCTGTGAGTAAGACACTCTGCACAAGGTTGGGGGCTCTGATTATTCTCTTTCTCTGCAGCTTCTCAGGTGGACTGGAACAAGGGTGTGCATTGGACAGTATGGTTGCTTTTGCCTTCTGGGGAGCCCAAGGAAGGTGTCTACCCTTTCGATGTGGAGAATTATTGTGTGGAGTTCCATCTATAAATCCTGGTGCCCATCTTGGCATCACAGAAAAGACCCCGCCCAATGTCATGGCGTATGTATGTTTTCACTGGACTGTACACACCTGTCCATCAATGGCCGTTCAGTGTTATGGGATGGCTTTTTATTTGATTTTTATCTTAACCTGTCAATTCCTATTCCTAGAAAGGTCATAGAAAATAGTGGTTCATAAAAAAAATAATACCAAGCTCTGCTTACTTCAGTATTGACTGGTTTCCTAGGAAATATTTGATTGTCCTAGCTAGATGCTATAAAAGCAGTAAGAATTTATATTTATATTGTTTATCATAATAGAGATTTATTCTGTAAGTAAAATCACAGCCTTCAGATGTACTGTGTATAATCAAAACTCCGGGTGTATGGGGAGGAAAAGGGGGCACTTTGGGGTCAAAATCTTGTAGGCTGCAATCAGCAGCTGCGTGAGGCTGGGAAGTACTTCACACCTTCCCCATACGGAAAACAGAAACAGTACTTCCCACTCCAGAGGTTGTGAGCACTCCATTAGGTAATGCGTGATGCCCGGACCAGAGAAAGTACACAGTAAGGCTGGCTATTTTTGCCTCCTCTATGGCTTAGATCGATGCCCTGCTACAGCTGCCAGACTGGGTAGGGGAGGCCAGGACTAGGCATTCTACCAGACAGAAAGAGCATATATCAATGACATAAGCAGGAAAAGGACCAAGTTCAGAAGATTCCAGCAGAAGTCAGCAACTCCATCTAAGAGACAAGGAGGTACAAGCTCAGGGACCGAGATCAAAGGGTGTTACTAACTATAATTAGTATAGCCAGCATGGCTAAAGCTTAGACTTGAAAGATGAGGCCATAATGATCCAGAGAGCACCTGACATGGGACTGCAGACTGGGCCGTGGGAGGGCCTCCGACGGCAGTGCTGCCTCAAGGAGGGAGGGCGAGAGAGAGCCAGCTTGCTGCAAGCCTCCTTCTTACATCAGAGGACTCTTCAAATACTTCTTATGACTGGCAAGTGTCAATCTCCTTGTCCCATTTCTACTGATCTTGGCAGGGGTGAAAAATAATTAAGTATTGTTGAAAAAAACTATTGCTAGTTGGGTAGGCAAAAAAAAAAAATACCTTATTCAAATTTGTCTTTTTGATAAGTGGGATTTAACATGTTGTTGATTTGTGAATGGCATTGCTACTTTGGTGAAGTATCGGATTTACGCCTTTCATAATTTGTTTACAAATCTGTGCATTCCCTGGCTGTATTGATTCTGTGTATCTGTATTTGTCTTTTGCATTTTGATTTTTATGTCTTCTTCTTTAAAGACTTCCATGAGCTTTAAGATGACTATCATGATTTTTGTCCCCCAGTGTACACTTTTGCCCATGACTTTTGTGTGTGGTTGTAGGCATGGTAAAGCTTGCTTGGTATCTCGAACTCCGATATCTCCCTGCCGCTTATTGATGAGGCCCAGACCCATGTGAACACAGGTCTACTCGCTATGCTTCAGCTCTGCACTACACTGACTGATTGATGATCTACTCTCATCATATGTTAGACTCATGGATGATGAGCCCTGGTGATAAATAGCTTCTACTGCTGATCTCAGGAACGTCAAAGAGATTCTCTCAGTGCTTTGGGATGATGGAATGCTAATACTGAGTTTCCGACACGTGTATTTACCTATGGCATCTCTTTTGGGCACCTTGGTGGTTTCCTGCAAATATAAACTCAGTTTTTCTGTATGGGGTCAAAGGGCAAAACTGTGGGGGTTGTTGATAGGAAACAAAGGGTGTTCTGTTTAGTCTCATCAGTGAGGAGCCTGGACTGAAGAGAAAGCCTGCTTGTGCATCCTTCCTAGGGCTGCGAGCTGTTATCACAGCGTTTGTTCTCGTGAGCACTGCATGTCTGTGCTTCCCGTCCAACAGGCTGGTGGCTGCTAATTCAGCAAATTCAATTTTCTGAGTGAAAAATGTTGCCCTTCTCCCCAGTTCCTAATTCTTCTATTCTCATCTTCATCCATCACATAAAGGCAAGTGGCCAGGACTGTGAGATTGAACATGACAAAGACTGGGAAGGATTTGTCTTCCTTAATTTCACAAATAGATTTTCTCTCTTCACTTTAACAATGATGTATCTGTCTGCACATAAGACCACATTTAGCCATGCATGCATGTTCAAAATTAAGCCGTTTCAGACCTGTGCTCAGAAGTCTCAGTTCTCCAGAAATTATTTATAAAGCAACTCTGTTCGTTCCAGCATGCTGGTCTCTGGACAAAGATCCTGCTTGCCCAGTGTTACTCAACCCCGAATTTTGTAGCTGTTAATTCACGCTGGTGGCTCAGCCTCGCAGTAGAGTGCTCTAAGTAGCTTTCTCGGTATTTGACTAACATATCCAATCTCTGCCTTCACTTGGGTCCTTGATCCGTCTGGTGTAGACAACTCACAGGAACAGTTACTTTATTGCTAGAGAGTGGAACATCACCATTCAGGTTCTTAAATTTCTTTGAGCCAAGTTCAAATTTTTCTACTAGTTTGCAAGTCTCCTGGTGTGATAGGCACGGAATGTTTGTTGACTTGTCACCAAACGGTTAGTATACCTCATTAATTCAACACAAGCAGGAATATCAACCCCATTGGGTTAACACACTGATTCTTAACCTTTCTAATGCTACAACCCTTTAATACAGTTCCTTGTGTTGTGGTGACCCCCCAACTCTAAAATTGCTTTTGTTGCCACTTCATAATTATAATTTTGCTACTGTTATGAATTGTAATGTAGTTATCTGATATGCAGATGGTCTTAGGTGACCTCTGTGCAAGGGTTGTTCAACCCCTAAAGGGGTCACGACCCACAGGTTGCGAATCACTGGGTTAACGTGTTCAGCGGAGGCTTGAGTCATGGATCCTACGGAAAGAGAAGACTTACTGGAATCAATGGCTGCAGACTTGATAAGGTTACAGGAACAACAGTGGAAGGTTTCTGTGGAAAACGGGGAGATTTTGTGATGCCTAGGAACCAGATATAGTAACGAAAAAGCTACAGCTGGGTGGACATCTGGGGATTTAGGGAAAAACAGACACTTTATTTCTGGAGCTTTGACATCTAGGATTTGTGGAATGGAGAGATTTTGATAGCCTTCCCTAATATATCAGAGGTTTCTTTGGCTTTTGGATAGGCTGGAAGAAAGAGGCAGAGCCTGTCTCCAAAGCCTGGCAACATGGGAATCATAGGCTGACTACCCAGAAGGCACAGTTCCCAGCCCCTGGAGATATCATTGACTGGACTCCCAATCCCTGGTAAAGAGTTGCCCAGGAAGAGGGTAAACAAGTAAGTGGTGGCTGGACATAGCTAAGCCTCTCTTGTTAATTCAGAGATTGTAATTATATTTGCTGCCGGTGTATGGGGGTTTTGTTTTCTTTCTCTGCTTTGCTCTGAGGAGCAGAGGTTAAGGGTTACTGGGCATCTTGCAACATTTGATCACTGGAAACTTAGAGGTCTTGATGGCGACAAGTTCCAACAGAGAAACAGCCGGGTGGGAAACCCAGTGTTAGAAGTGGGAAATAAGGCTATGAAGAAATAAGGGGTGGAGGACGGACAACTAGACACCAGAGTCAAGCCAGGTGACAGGGCAGCCGCAGTAAGAGTTAGGCTTTGGGAAGCAGAGGTTCGTAACAGATCTTGCTTTTTAGAAGAAAAGAATGGTGTGCATTGTATGACATGAACGCAAATGTAAACTAAAACTTGGTATCTGAAGTTTTAATTATTAATATAGGCTAAGAGAAAAATACATTATTAGTAAATACTTATTAATATTCCCTGTAAACTTTCCTCAGATTTTAGATATATAAGCACATCCCAAGTATATCTGTGCATGTGTCTAAAGATCTCTCTCTATGTAAACATATACACTAAAGACTATATATAACATAAATCTATTCAGCTGTATAAATATGGAAAGGGAGAGGAAAAGAGGGAGGGGAGGGGGAAGATAGATCCTGTTTCTCTGGAAATCAATAGTTTAATATATATATATATATATATATTTTACAGAATTAGCTTGACTCCCTTCCCGATTGTGTGCTTTTATTTTTGGATTGCTATTTGCAATAAATGACTCAGAAACGGAAGTGAAAAAATCAGTTTACAGTTTGACTAGAGATATTTTTTTTTTCCCGGTAGAGTTGTTGTAATCCTTACATAATCTGAGTACAAACCTCTCTGTTTATTAGATGTCTGCTGCTAGATTTCTGTGTGAAACAACCTCACCAGCCCCCTAACTTCCATGCCTCTGTAATTACATGTGAACTTGTAAGATCAGCAAGTACAATGATTCATCACCCCAAGGTACTCTGCTAAAGGCGACATTGTTACAAGACTATTGTTCTTTGATGAATATATTTATTTTGAGCCTTGGTTAATTTTTTTTTATTTTAAAAATAAGTTCTAGATCTCTATCTGTACTTATTATATAAGGAATGATAAGCACTTGAATATATTTGTCTACTTTTAAGTTACTTCTTCTGAAAAAAAAAAAAGGCCACTGGATTCTTAGCAATGTCTGTTTAGCTGAATTGCTAGGAACATTGTCACCCTCGCCACCGCCACCACCATCATCTGGTCAATTTCAGTAGCTGATTGTTACCTGACTACTGTAAGGTCCAATAACATTTAAATACCATGGATAGAATAGCAGAGTTCCTGCTCTCAGAAAAACAGAGAAAAAGGATTAAATGGTCAATGTTTGAAGAGTTCTTAACTTTCAAGTGGCCTAGTTGTTAAGTTTTGTTTGTAAGGGAGTTTTCTTGAACCATTCATTCATTCATCCATTTATTGAGACAGGGTCGTACCATGTAGCCCTGGTAGGCCTATGTGTACATATCAGACTGGCCTGGAGCTCATAGAGCTCCACCTGTCTCTGTCTTCTGAGCGTTAGGATTAAAGGCCTGCACCCCTGGAGCTTCTTTTATCAATTAATAAGAGGTAAAACAGAAAAAGTATATATGGGTGGTATTCACTTTGATTTTATCTCCCAAACCTATTCAAGGACTGAAACTCCATGTGCTTAGCCTTCACCTTCTGAGAGAGTGGGGGGTCTCCTGGTAAAATTTACCGACTCGGCAGTCTTCCACTAGAATTGGGGAAGAGTGGATACATTCTCTTTCTGTAGTCTCTGCCCATGTCCTCCAGGAGGACATGCAATGTATTTATAGCAGCTGTTGTGAGCTGAGTCAAATTGTCTCCCCACAAAAGATGTTGCAGCCCTTCTCCTAGAAGTTTGTGGATGCGACATTGTTTGGAGAGAGGGTCTTTGTGGGTGCAAATAATTTAGACTGAGGTGATTTGGGGCTGGGGTGGTTCCAGTGTCCTCAGAAAAGAAGTAAATTCGGACACAGATATAAGGAAAAAAAAAAAAACCACGGGAAGATAGAGGCAGAGATTGGGTGTGTGGGTCAAGAAATCAAGGAGAGCCCAAAATTGTTGGGAGTTACCAAAGGGTAGAAAGAGGATGACCTCCCCACCCCCATCCGAGCCTTGGGTGATCCCCCCCCCATCTGAGCCTTCACAAGGAACATGACTCTGAACTTCCAGCCTCAGGAACTGTAAGAAAGTACATTTCTGTTGTTTTAACCCACCCAAGCCGATAGCAATTTGCTATGGTAGTACTCCAAAAGAAAAATGTCTCAGTAAACAACACATAACTGTTAGTTTGGGTGTGGTGGTTCAGGCCTGTAATTCCAGTCCTGTGTTCAAGGCTTGCTTTGGGTTACACAGCAAAACCTTGTTCCAAAATTGTTGCTTTTTAAATTTTTTGAAAATTTCAAAGCCAGGTGGTGGTGACATACACCCTTAATCCCAGCACTGGGAGGCAGAGGCAGGTGGATCTCTGTGAGTTTGAGACTAGCCAGGTCTACAGAGTGAGTTCCAGGACAGCCAGAGCTACAGCAGAGAAACCCTGTCTCAGGGAAAGAAAAAAAGAAGAAGAAGAAGAAGAAGAGGAGGAGGAGGAGGAGGAGGAGGAGGAGGAGGAGGAGGAGGAGGAGGAGGAGGAGGAGGAGGAGGAGGAGGAAGAAGAAGAAGAAGAAGAAGAAGAAGAAGAAGAAGAAGAAGAAGAAGAAGAAAGAAGAAGAAGAAAAGAAAATCTCATATAAGCATATGAATTTTTGGCCATTTTTCTCCTCCCATTTTCTTTTCTCACAGCTCTCCCTTTACTGCTGAAACTCTTCCTTTTCCTAACAAGCAACCCTCCTACTTTCATGTCTAAATTTTTTCATTTGACTCACTGAGTATAATTATGGTGCGCGCATGAGCAGGCGTGGGAGGTTATTTACTAGAACACAGGCAGCTCATCAGTGGTTACAACCACTGAAGACAACGGCACCCCTTCCGCCAGCAACCGTTAACTGATAGTCCTTTAGGAAAGGGTGGGGCCTCACGAACCCCTCCTCCACGCATAATGAAATGGTGGTGGGCCCAGTCTTACGCAGGTCTTGTGCAGTAATCACCGCTGCAGTGGGTGGGTATAACTGCCAGGCCACGGCCAGGGGCCAGTCTGCAGTTCTCTTCTCCATCCTCAGCTCTTAAACTCTCTCCACCCACCCCTTCCAAGTCATTCTCAGAACCCTGGAGGGGCTGATACGGGTGTCCTGTGCAGGGATGAGTACTCCACAGTCGGTTATTCTTAACACTTGCTCACCAGTCGTGAGTCTCTGCTGTAGCTTCTGATCACTGCGGAAAGAAGCTTCTGAGATGAAGGCTGCAAGTGGCACTATGTGGATACATGCACTATGTGGATAAGCATAAGTATTTAGAGGACAGCTTGACACCATGTTCAGTTAGCAAGACAGCAGTCAAGGTTTACCGCCTAGGGCCTCTGACCTCCGAAGCTACTGGCTCTTGACTAGGTTTTCAGAATTCCTGCTTGTGGGGTGGGTCCCATCCAATCAGAAAGTGGCTGGTTATGTCTCCAACAGTCATCCGGTTATTGTACCAGTGGGCATACGCCAGGAAGCTTGCTACTGTAGTTGGTGGGATCCACAGATGATTAGGAATATTGCTGGGTGGAAACCCAGCAGGGGGGAAACTGCCGACTCAGTTCCAGTGTGATTTCTCTGTGTTCTGTAACCCAAATGTGTGGCGTCTCCAGCAATGGGGTCTTATCATCTAGTTCTGGAGGGTAAACAAGAATAATGGCAATAATTTCTGTTGTTTTGGGAGCCTCTGGGACCTTCTTTACCAAAAGCTTGTGTGGAAGAAACCATGTTTTGACCATTGTTCTAGTTAGGGTCACTATTGCTCCACTGACCCCTTGTCATCTTGACACACAAACACATCACTGTTACACCCTAACCTTACAATTTCAAACTCTTAAAAAGATGTCTTTTAAGAATATCTAGTCTCTTTTAAAATCCAAAGTCTCTGTAGAACTCCCAAGTCTCTTTCTTAGAAATTTAAAGTCTCTCAACTGTGGGCTCTTACAAAATAAAAAAATATTTAAATACTTTTTTTACTTTAAGAGGGAAGAACCAAAGCATAGTCACTATCTGAACAAAGCAAAACCAAACTCTGACAGTGTAAATCACTCAATGTCCAATATCTGGGATTCATTCACAATCTTCAGAGCTTCTCCAAATGGGCTGGGTCACTTTTTAGGCCCCACCCTCTGCAATGCACACATACAGTTTGTCTTCTAGGCTCTGACTGGCTTCATTCTACTGCTGCTGCTGTACTTGTGGTCATCCCACGGCCCTGGCATCTCCAAAATACTGGGTTTCTGCTGCAACGGGGCTGTACCTTTCACCAATAGCTTCTCCTGGACTTTCTCCATGGTGCCGAACAAGCCTCAGCTTCTCTGCATGACCCCTTCAATCCTGGGCCTTCAACTGCCACTGAGGCTGCACCTTCACCAATGGCCTTTCCTGGCTTCTCACATGCCAAACCTCAGTTGATCTCCATGACCCCTTCATGCATTCAAAACCAGTACGTCTGAGTGATTCTTCCACTACCAAGTTCAACTGCCAGCATGAGATACAACGGTGGCCGCCTCTGGAACACAGCTTTAGCGTGCTGACTCTGAGGAAACACTTGCCAGAAGACTTCACCTCAGTGATGCTGGTCTCTTAATCACTGCTAACTTCTCAGCTCCAGCTGACCAGCATTGATTGTCCCAGCAAAGCAAAGGTTTCATATTAGTAGTTCCGGTCCCTTGTTAATTACAGTCAGTTCTTCAGCTGTAATTAACCAGAACCACTATATTCTTAACTCCAAATATGCAATGGACCCTATACATCTTTACATGATTCTCAAAATGTCCCTCTGTAACCTCACAAGCCAGACTCCACCATCTGCATTTCTCTCAATACTTAGCTCCCAAGTTCTCATAGAACAGTTCACCATGCTTTGAACACTAAATGCCCAAAGTTCCAAGGACCTTCCACAATCCTCCCCCAAACAACATGTTCAGGTCTGTTACAGTAATACCTCACCAGCTTGGTGCCCATTTCTGTCCTAGTTAGGATTGCTGATGCTGTAGTAAGACACTATGACCAAAGCAACTTGCAGAGAAAAGGGTTTATTGGGCTTATACTTCCACATCACTGATCATCATCCAAGGATGTCAGGGCAAGAACTCAAGCAGGGCAGGAACCTGGAGGAGGAAGCTGATGCTGAGGCCATGGAGGGGTGCTGCTTACTGGCTGGCTTTGCTCAGCCTGCTTTCTTATAGAACCCAGGACCACCAGCCCAGGAATGGCCCGCCCACAATGGGCTGTGCCCTCTCCCGTCAATCACTAATTAAGAAAATGCTCCACAGGCTTGTCTGTAGCTCCATCTTAGGGAGGCATTTTCCCAATCAAGGTTTCCGCCTCTCAGATGACTGACTCTAGCTTATGTCAAATTGACATACAACTAACTAGGGCAGCTATTAAATTTTGTTATGTGCCTATCTGTTCCATGATAACTGGAAATGGCCTTTTTGAGACGAAACTTAGTGTGTGGTTTAGTTTGCTATCTTAGAGCACAATCATGATGGTAATATTTAAATGACTCTGCTGTTAGCATTTTAAAAATGTAAACCCATCAGTTTGTTAATAATTTTAAGATCTATGCTAATACATAGGGATCCTACAATTTGTAGAATTATCAACAAGACTATATGAAAAGCACTAGAGACTGCATAACTGGGACCGTGTCAATTCTCATTTTAAACAGAGACTACATATTAAGTAAATTATATGTAGCTAATTTAAGAGAAGTTTTTATTATTATTCTTTTTCTTTTCCTGATTGAAATATGGCTTAATTTAAAATTTCCGAAGTAG
The DNA here is from genome assembly GCA_026225945.1 of Cricetomys ansorgei. Classification (NCBI taxonomy): domain Eukaryota; kingdom Metazoa; phylum Chordata; class Mammalia; order Rodentia; family Nesomyidae; genus Cricetomys; species Cricetomys ansorgei. The sequence goes on from JAMJFZ010000182.1 coordinate 8,879,543, forward strand.
TAATAGTATTTATATCCCTGGGTCTCCCCATCTTCCCAAATGGTCTAAGGATCCAGGGACCTTAATGAATTCACAGAGACCAGTTATCTTTCCAAAGATCTCACAGAAAAAGAAGAAGGATGGAAATACATTTTATTTTTATGTTTTGTGCTAGGAATTGGACTCATAGCGTCAAGCATGCTAAATGCAGGCTCTCTCAGCAAACGCCAGCAGTGGAAAACTTTATCGGCCTTCTGCTGGTGCCCATGGCATCTGCTGTCTACAGGGTACTGGTCATACTGGATCCCCATTTTGTTGCAATCTTTCTCACCCCTGATTAACCACCCATTGCAGTGGTGTGTACCACACACAGACCACAGATCTTTGAGTCACGTTCCTATCAGGCTAGGTTTTAAATATACACCAGGATAGTCTAACAATCCTGAACCCTACTATGTGACTTACTAGCTGCGAGACCTTGGAAGAGTGACTTCGGTTCAAGAGGCCTCTCTTTTTAGTTCTGCGAACAGTATAGCCAGTACTGTACTATGTGATTTACTCATATATACATTAAATAAGAAATGCATGTTAAATACTTATGAAAACACATGGCAGAAAGCAGTAGTCCTCACAGCAAAACGCTGACTTGATGGCAGAGGGTTGTGCCTCTGTGCCTATGAAGAGATTTAATTACATGCATGTGGGAAGCCAGTGGGGGAAAAATTAAGGGTGAAAGACTGAAATTGTACGTGGAGTATGATTTTCTTTGTGTGCTCAGCGAGGAGACAGACACTCACTAAACAATCCACTCTAGGTCTTTAGCATCTCACACCTCCCTCCCTTCACCTGTGCTAACATCTGTGATTCTACCCATTGGCTCTGGTGGAGGTAAGGAGCCTCATTCTAGGATGGGGGATAGAAAAGCAGGTGAGCCCTTAAGCTGTTCTTGGGCCTTAAAGGGGCTACAGCTACATTCGCATCTTGTGGCGTGTCCATTAGTGTGGGACTTGAGGGATTAAACCCCTCCTAGGCCATGGTAGACAGGTAGTAGGAAAGAGAAGTTACACTTTGTGGACTTAGGCCACTGGGATTTGGAGGTTAACTCAACCCTCCCTTTTGCCCTGCCCCCTTAAAAAGAAAACAGTCCAGACTTCCTCAAACTCACTATGTAGTGGAAGATGACCTTGAACATCTGACCTTTCTGTCTCTGCCTTCAAGTGCTGGAAGAATAACAGGTGTGCGCCACCATGCTGAGTCTGTGCAGGGCTGGGAATCAAATGTGAGGCTTCATGAATGCTGGACAAGCTGTTTGCCAGCCAGGCTACCAGCCCAGTTCCTATCTTAATTGAAGTATGAATAGAAAGATCTGAAGATAATTCATCAGCATTGCAATAATGGTTATTGGTTACTAGTTTGTATTTCAAATTTTCCTTCTTCTTCTTCTTTGTCCTCTTCCTCCTCTTTCTCTTCTTTGAGAGGGTCTTGATGCGTGGGCCAGGCTTACCCGGAACTCTCAATTCTCACACTTTAGTGTCCAGGTGTGTGCGATTATGTCTGATGTTTACAACATATTTTTTTCTGTATTAAAACATTTGAATCAAAAAGAAATGATTACTTCATTTTAGTTTCGACCAAATTGGCTAAATAATATGGAAGGATCACCATTAATTATTTGTAGCCAATTTATTAATGATGATTTCTTCATACACGAGCACAGACAACTGGAACTTTCTCTAGATTAGGGGTTGGAAAGCTATAGCCTTTGGGCCAGAATTCGATATCCAGAGGAGAAATTAGAAAACCTGTGAGTGGTATCAGCTAGCCCACTATTCTGTTAGAAGGTAAAACTTTCTAATCTTGAAGTGTAGTACCAAGCATAGTCACCGGCTCTCCGGTCACCAAAAATCAATGGTTTTGCATTTTTCAAAGTCTCAGCTGTGTTCCTGCCATCCTAGTTTGCAGGACTGTTTTAGTGTGCTTCTTTGGAATTTATTATACTTTAAGCATAATTCTGAACATTTTTTTTCAAGGTTTTGTTCATAAAGACTCACTTGTATAATGTAACAGCTTGCAGCACCGTCCCCCACTTCTTGGACAATGTGTTCATGAGATAGACCAATCTTGTTCTCATCAGCTCTGCGGTGATGTCTCCGTCCGGACTAGAGGTGGACCACTTACTCCAAAAGTCATATGTTTGCCATAGCAAGGCCTTGATGTATCTGACTGTCATTCCAGCACTTGGGAGACCGGGGCCCCAACCATCCAACCAACTAACCCAGCTAATGCAGTTGCAAGGTTTGTTTAGATCCTAACTCACGTATGCTTTACGCAGGATAATATTTTGATGTACTTAATATGACATTAGATATAGCTCCCAAGAAATTCACATTGCGTTTTTTTTCCTCATCGACACAGAAACTAATGTTAATCAGAAGAGAACTGGATGAGAATAGGGAACAGCCCCGTTTTCTTCCAAATCCCTGTTTGGGAGAGATGAATAGAGAAGTAAACACTGGGGAGTGGAGGTTGAAGGTACATAATAGTTAACATTTTTATTTTAGCCAGTGTGTGTGTGTGTGAGACAGTGTCCTAATGTAACCTAGGCTGGCCTCAAACTTTCAATTTCTTCTGCCCAAGCCACCTGAGTGCTGGGAATATAGATGTGCATCCACCGTGCTCCAATTAGACAAAATATTTCAAAGGGAATTTGACAAATACAGAAATGGAGAATGTAATACATGTCGTTTACCAATGAGAAGAAAAGTAAATATTCCCAACTACCCAATGTACCCAAGTGAACGCATTGGAACGCAAGAAGAACACTGCTATGCAGTGCTGGCAAACTCGCAAATGATTTAGCCTGAGCGATATTTCCCCAGTAGTTGGTCTCGGTTACTTCCCTTCATGTCTAACTTTATTGCTCAGAGGCAAAAAAAAAAAAAAAAAAAAAAAAAAATCAGGGTTCGTTTAGGGAAACCATGGAAGAACAGCAATGTTCTGCTTCCTCATCTCACCTCTGTGACAGCGATGGGGAGGGAACGAGGGAGCCAGGGCAGATAGGGGGAACCAGACATGAGGTCTGGGGGAAGTCAGAAGCAGGAAAGGCCTGGAGGAGAAGCGCTGGGCGGAGGGGAGAAGGAGTGTGAGGATGGAGCAGGGTAGCGGGGTAACAGTGAGATCTCGGGGAGGTTCCTGAGGATGGAGGCTCCAACACCTCCCTGCCGCATCTGTCTTCCTTTGTCTGTCATCTTTCAATTTATGACACAGTTTTCAAGGTCTCTCTCCAAATTGCTCTCGGGTATGTGAGAAGGTGTAAGGTTTTCTGGAGATAAAAGTCACCACTCTCAAACTTGACTTGAGGGCTCAGTGTCTTAATGTTTCTCTTTATCAGTCTGTGAGAGAATTCGAAGGTGCCCGGCAGGGGCAATTCTCTAACATACCCTGGTTGAGCTGGGCGGAGGGAATATTTCCTCTCTGGAGAAAGTAAAATCCAGGACATTTCTAAGTGTCTGTTAAAAGCATCTATCCCCGTGCTTTGTTCACATGGATTTTTTTTTTTCAGGGAAAATGCACAATATTGTGAAGTTCCTTGTAGGTAATGTCTTAGACATGACATTTTTTTTTTCTACCTGATTACGAATATTGTGGGCTTGTAAGCCAAAACATGTGTCCTATATTTTATATCATCTTTAAAAGACTTATTTTTATCTATGTCTGTGTGAGTGTCTTTGTGCCTTTGTTAGTATATATGTTGTGTGTCTGAGTGCATAAGGAGACCAGAAGTGGACGTTGGATATGTGGAGCTAGAGTTACAGATAGCTATAGGCTGACCAATCAATGCAGGTGCTGAGAATCTAACTCTGGTCTTCCAGAAGAATTGCAAGCACACTTAATGGCTGAGCTATCTCTCTGGTCCCATTTTATATCAGAATTTTACTACTGGTTTTAGCTTTTAAACTTAATTTGTATCTTTATAAAATTAATATGAAATGTCAGATAGAACATTCAAACAGAACAAGACTTAGCAAAGATTACAACATGTCCCAAACCTCTTGTTTGATGTTTGATTCTTGTTCATTCTTCTGTTTTGTTGGCTGTAAATAGCAGGCTTATCCTACCTTAAATTTACACATTTTATGGTAGTGACCTCCTACTATGGGGTTGGGGCTTTAGAGTGTGCTAACATCTATTCCTTCAATCTCTTCCTATCATGTTAAAGAGAATGCCAGTCACAGTTTTGGTTAAACTGATATTTAGGCAAAGATATTTTAAAAATGTGTAGTGCTGGAGATGACCCTCTTATGGATGCTTCACTGAGCGGAACGGTGCCTCTAGTCTTTAGGTCAACATTTAGAAGTCCTTTTCATTTGTTTCGAGTTGTCCTGCTTTTTGTCTTCTTAAGTACATCTCTAGAAATGTATTGAGAGACTGCAGAAGTATATATTTATATGCATAGATTCTCCTTACATCATATAAGTTATTATAAAAACATAGACTGACATTAAAAATCCAACACTAAAAGATTTTTGTTGTTGAAGACCTAGTGAGGTGCAGTCCCAGCTACTCAGGAGGTGGATGTGGAAAGACTGCTGGACCCCAGAAGTCTGGGCTAGCCTGGGCAACATAGCATGTCCTCAAACTCAACCCAAACCAACCCCAACAAAAATCTATTACCTGTTCATACCTTAAAAACATTTATTAAAATGTTATTAAAAATATTTTTGTTTGAAGAGAGACAATAATGTAAGTAAAAGTTGTTGGCAGAGACAGCTTAAAAATTAACAAAACAGCTGTGGACTTAATTTGATTCAAGTTGCACTAAAAAAAGAGAAAGAAATTGAGCATGAACATAGCAAGAGAGAATGGGATGTTGAGAGAAGCTTTCTTTAGACACCCAGAGTAATTTTGTTTTCCCTTTCAGGTTTTTCTGTGTTTTCTAATGTCAAGTTTGTTTGTTTGTTTTTTGTTTTTTGAGACAGGGTTTCTCTGTTGTAACTCTGGCTGCCCTGGAACTCACTCCGTAAAACTCCAAGGCTGGCCTCGAACTCACAGAGATCCGCCTGCCTCTGCCTCCCGAGCGCTGGGATTAAAGGCGTGCGCCGCCACTGCCCGACTCTTTTTTTTTTAAAGGACTTCACTCTTTTACAATGGCAGCAGCCACATACAAGAACAGGAACTTCCATGGGACTCTCAACACTGCTTTGTGTGGTCCTATTATTTTAAAAATTCTTGACGTTAGGCATATTTCTCCTTCTAAAATTTGTGTCTGGACATCTGCATTTCCCACAGACCATCACTGCAGTGCACACGCCGCCTAAACCGGCAAAAGCGCGCTTCATTTTCAGTTCTCATCCTTTCTGCCCAAGTGGTTTTTGATGGCTTTACTTCCTGTTGTGCACCAGCTTTTCCTGTGAATTGTTTTAAGACCACGCATGTCCTTTGGTGGTAGACTTTGCCCTAACCAGATGGTGGCAGGGAGTGTTCTAGGTGCTAGCAGGGGCATGAACTGGAATAACAAAAGTACGTAATGAGCTCGTGGGATAGCCATGTGTTTTGCGAGGATTGTGCTGCGCACCTAGACGAGGCAAGAAAACACAATGCTTTAGAGAGCTTAATCTCTAAAATTAAATTTTATTTTATTTATTTATTTAATAAAATTAGACTTTATTTTAGTTGTACAGATTTAGAGACTAAGTGTGATGATCTGAGATATAAAGACAGTGTGTAATGATAAAATCAGAGTAGCTAATATTTCTGTCTTCTAAATTTTGTTTTGGATTAATACATCATCACATACCTATGGGGCAAAGCGAGATATTTCAGTGCATGAGAACCACAACTCCATGTCCTAAAGAATCTTTTCCCATAAAGGTACCTCAGGAATCTGTTTCTTGAGCCTTATCTCCTGCCTTACCCCAGTCAGTGATAATCACAGCTGGCTGGTATCAGCTGAGCACGTGGCATGAGCGGCTGACTGTCCATAGGCTGTGTAGTGACATTTCTGTGATCAACATGAACATATGGAGTCTTCAGAATTTAGGGTGAAGGGTGGGGATGGAAACTACAGGGAAGAAACATCAGGTCATGTGGCTCAGTGTTGGGAGTAGCTAAGAATGCAAACTGAAACTTGGGTATGGAAACCCAGTCACAGAGGAAGCTGGTGACAGAGGGAAGAGAAACCCGACAGAAAAGCAACAATTCCAGCCCTCAGCGAGGGAGGGTTGAGCTGTAAAATTGTCATAAATTTTCCCCCATTTTCTAAGTGCATTGGATCTCTGGCTTATAGGTATTTGGGGCCATATTGTGAAGAAAGTAAGAGTTTGCTAGGCAAGGGATTAACATGAACAATTTTTGAGATGTGAAATAACTCAAGTATATTAAGTGAAGACTACTAATCTAGCAGTAGTATGGAGGAAAGATAAAAACTGATTTGGGGAGTTATTAAGATAAAGTACGTGGGAGGTTGTTAAAGCTAACGGGCTGTTTGGGGTGTAGAAAACTAGGAAGATGTTTAGTTTTGTTTCAGCTGACTTTCAGACACTGTTTTAAAAACTCTTTAGTTCAATTTAAATAACTTTTATTGAGTTTCTGTTACCCTGCCCCTAGTTCTGTATGGTAGAAAAGTGAATAAGATATAGTGATCACCTTTGAAAACCTTCTACTTTGATGATTAGGATGGAACTTTTGGACCAGAGATCTATGTAACAACAGAATCTGGAAGAACTGAGGTATTAAAGGATAGAGTTGGGGCAGAATATAAAGACAGGGACTAAGAGTAAAGGGATGGGGACATCTTATATGAGGCAGAACTAGAAGAGGGTTCAGGACATTCTCAGAAGTACAGGGTTAAAAAAACAAAGACAAAGGAAGAGGAAGCACAGGTCATCAGAAATCTATTTTTTAAAATTTATTTATTTTTAATTTTATGTGCATTGGTGTTTTGCTTTTGTGTAGGTCTCTGAGGGTGTCTGGAGTTACAGACAGTTGTGGGCTGGCATGTCATGCTGAGAATTGAATCCGGGTCCTCTGGAAGAGCAGCCAGTGCTCTTTTCCGCTGAGCTATCTCTCCAGCCCCCAGACATCCTGGATGCTGTAGAAAGCATGGGAAAAGGTAGTTGGTTTGGTGTATAATAGATTGTTTGAGATCACAGAAGGAATTGTGAGTAAGGGACTGGTGAAGAAATAAATAAAGACCATTTTCATAATCTGGGTATTGAAGAGATAAATGGAGAAAGCATGACAGACACAGCAAGACCAAAGAGTGGTCTGAGGAGTTTAAAGATTGGTGTGGCTGAGAAGGTAAAGAGCACAAGAAAGGCTTGAAGGAACAAGGATACGAGGAAATAGCTTGTTCTCTCTTTCCCTCCCCCTCTCCTGCTTTCTCTGTGAGTGAAGGTCAAAGAGATAGGCTTAACGGAAGGTATTTGGACATGGAACCAAAGGTAGAAAGGAAGACAATGCACGGTGCAGAGGAATTCAGAGGGGAAGAGAAAGGATTGGAGAGATTCCTCAGAACGGTAGCAAGCTAGAAGTGGAGTCTTGTGATTGGGGATTTTGGGCACCTAGAGGAAGAGAAAGTTTCGAAAGGCCACTAAAAGGATCGAATAGATGTTTATAAGTAGATAAAAGGAGGTTTTTCACGGGGAAAATGAGGAGACAATCATGGATCGAATTTAGAGGTGAATCAAGAAAGCTATCCCAGGTTCCGGTGATAACAATTTCACGATCTACCCCTCCCCCACGCACACTATTTAACAAAGAATTTAATTCCAGAGCAGTTCAGCACTTCACTCATGAATTTGTTGGCGTTCTAACCCCTGGCCCTTTCTTTTCTGAATGGAAATAGGAATGATAATTGCTTACGAAGTTAATTTAGGCAGCTGGCCAAATGGGAAGTCAGTGCCCATATATGTTGAGTCACGGTAGATCCTGGCAATGCAGTGAGAACATTTAAAGTGGCTTTAAAGAAATATTTAAAGTAGTCCCAGATCTCAAGACTTAGTTCCTTAAATTTCTGTAAGTCATCTTTCAGAAGAAGCTTTGAGTTTCCGAGGACTCATTTCTCAGAAAAGTTTCAGGACAGGCTGAATCCCCTCAGAGGCAGCCCTGGAGTGATATTCTCATTATTTAGCCGGCATCAAATAACAACTTTTAAATTGAATTTCAGAAGTGACCACTGAGGCCAAATGATCAAAGCCTTCTGTGACGTTCCCACGTGCAGGGTAGTAGCCACGGAACAGGCAGCTGCACCTGTAACACGCATGCATTACTATTGCTTCTAACCACAACAGCCTCTAAAGTATTATTATTTTGCTTTTTTCATTAGTTCTTCGAGATTTTCACACACTGCGTTTTGATCATATTCATCCCCTTTCTGTAACTCTTCCCAGACCCACACCCGCTCTCTCTACCCACCCGACTCTGAATCCTCTCTTTGTTTTAAAACCCATCAAGTCCAATTTGTGCAGCCTGTATGCTCTCAGATGTCTGGCCACTCACTGGGGTGCGGTTTGTGTCCCAGAGGCCACACCCTTAAAGAAAACTTGTTCTTCCCCTCCCAGGTCCCTGAGCCAGGGGTGGGACTTTGTGCCCACCTCCCTCAGCCATATTGAGATTTTTGTCTAGTTTGAGCTTGACGAGAATTGAGCTCATTATCACACTCACTGTGTGCAACTGCCCTGCTGTACCCCTCTCTTTTCTTGCTTGCTTTTCAAATTTTGGTTTGCAGAAACTAAAGAAAATGTGAGTCCAGAAAAGAAGATGGAAGTCCTAGACGTTTTGTGGCTTCAAAGCGCATTGTAACCATTGGTTGTTCCTCATCCTGCTGGGACAGCAGATGGGCATGTCGTCAGTGATGCCCATGGGCTTCAGCATGAGGTGGGGTCAGAGATTGTCCTGGCCTCTTGCCCAGGAGATGGAAAGGCATGACTCAGTGTTTCTGGCTGGGTTCCAGGGAGGCCTCAGGAGAGCCCTTCACACAGAGCTGGTGCTGAAACCTTTAACGTTTTCCTGAACTGGTAGACCTTCTCCTGAGAGTAGACTCAATGCTAGTGATACCTATGTCTACTGGAGTGTGTGTGTGTGTGTGTGTGTGTGTGTATGTGTGTGTGCGTGCATGTGTGTACACATGCATACATGTGTTTATCCACTGCTGCTTCCAGTCCTGATTTATAATTCCACAGAAGACAGTGGCTCTCCTACCCTCTCTTATCTCTTATGTACTGGCTTTGGAAGGGGCATTCTGTATTTCAGAGGGATTCCTAATCAAGGAGTTTAGCTTCTGGGATGAGGCATTGGGCATTTCTGTGCATTTGGCTGGCTAAGCTCTTTGTTTGGCTTTAACTTCTAGTCATTGTCCACAGATGTCCTTATTTTATGCATCCCTTGTGCCGCATTTGAAAAGTAAGTCAAGAGTGGCCACTCTTTAACTGTACGCTCAAGCTAAGTTAGCTTTCTCCAGTCTGTGCAGACCTCTTATAATTCACTTCATATTTTCAGCATAAACATTTACTTGCTCCCCATTGCTAAATTTGTACCAAGAATTCTGAACGTTATCCTCAGATACAGGTGAGAATTCTCCATAGAAAGGTAGAAGGTCTGTCTTGGCTCCAACAATCAGTGCCTGTCACCTGAATGGCAGTCAGTACAGTCGGAGCCTGATGTCACCTGCTCCAGACCCAAGGGTAGTCTGCCAACATCAGGGTCTTCTATCAGCTCTTGTAGTGGTTCTCTTGGTTCAAGAAAAGGCATGCTCTTTACCATTTCTGGAAGGATAGCTGGTGCTTCAGCATGGTCACTGTATGCAGCCGTGATCAGCTGTCAGCACCATAGGGGAGAACCATGGGCATTGGAGCCAATGAAATCTGGCTTTGAGTTTTGGATCTATACCGCTTTCTAACCGTGTACTTTGGTTTGGATATAAAGTGTTCCTTCTAAAGGCTCATAAGTTGCAAATTTGGTCTCCAGTGCACTGTTCAGGGGTTGGGCTTTTGAGAAATGATTGGATCATGGCAGGAGGGTAGGCTTCTTGATCTAATCACTGTGTTAATCCCTAGATGTCTTCACAATTTGATGTTGTTACTGGACTGAGGTCCTCTTTGGAGGAAGTAGGTCACTTGAGGTATTTCCTGGAAGGGTTTGTCTTGCTGATAGCCGCTTTGTGCTCTCTTGGTCTCTTTGTGTTTCCTGGCCACCATAGGGTGAAAGGCTCTTCTCTTCTAAATTTTCATGTTATAATGTTCTACCTCACTGTGGCCTAAACACAATGAAGCCAAGTGAGCCAAAGCCGTCTACCAATATAAATCTTCCTTTAAGTTGCTTTCTCAGGCAGTTTGTCACAGTGATAAAAAAAAACAAACAAAAAACAAACAAACAAGCAAACAAAAAAACAGATTATGTGATCTTGCATACCACATGATCTTACCTACCATGTGACCTTGCTTTAGGTCCAACGAGTGGTATGTGCTCACTAAATGGTACCTGTCACTGTTGCTTTCTGGATGTGGAATGTGAGGGTTTGTGGCACGCTCCCTGGAAAGGAAGGAAGTAGATGATATTCTTCCGGGAATACTTTGACGAGTCTGAATACACTGTGAGTCTGTTTGGCATATGACTCCTTGGCTATCTCTCAACACCACCCAACAGCTAACTTCTTGGATGATTGCTCGGACTGAAGAATCATGGTTTTCTTGTGTGACCCGATATGTGTCTCTTTGTACAATCTTCACAAGTTTCCTTCAGTATCTCTAGGTCGAATGAACAAAATATGCATGTTATTTGAGAACCCAAGAACAAAACTCATTTGGCTTGTGGAGTTTGTCAAGTCCAAGTTTATCATGTCAACAAGAGCGATCAGCTTCATGCCCACACCCGAGCACTGTAATTGTCACTGTGCCTACCACTCCAGCTACCAATCTTCCTCCACAGGACACTTTGAGATCTGTCCTTCTTCCTGCTGAAGGATTTCTTGCCACTCTTTACTGTTCCCACAACATTTAGTATCTTAGGAGCAGTGGCTTACAGCGTTCTGTCTCTTTTTAACTCATTATGGCTGCCTTTTAGAAGCTGGGCATAGTGCAGTCTATTGATGGGGCCCTTGAGACATGCTCTGTCTATTCAAGCACTAGTATAGGCTCTCCATCTAGCACATGGCTGTCAGAGAGAACTTTCACACAAGAGCACTTTGTTCTTCCCACACCCACTACCCACCTAAGCTGAAAGTAGAGGGTTTCTACTCAGGATTCTATTGACTATAGTTTTCCCTCTACAAGCGAAGTAGCCCTGTATGTATCTAAGTTCTTAGCTCGTCATATACATTTACATTTCTCATGTAATACATTTCCCTTTTGTTAGATTCTGGCTCAGATCACTTCAATTTATGGCCTCAATCCTTTTAGCGTGATTTAATTTTTTTAATTGTTATTTTAAGTATGTGGTGATTGCTTGCATATATGTCTGTGCGCCACATGTATGCCTGGTGCCCGTGAAGGCCGGAAGAGGGGATTGGATCCCCTGAACCTGGAGCTACAGACTGTTGTTCTCCACCATGTGGATGCTCAAAATCTAACCTAAGCCCTCTGGAAGAGCAGCCAGTTCTCTTAACTGGTGAGCTGTCTCTTTGGCTTCTCAGGATGATTTCTTTCCCCTATAAAACTTGAAAACTGAAAATATGGTTCCTTTCCCCCTTCTCACCCCGTCCAACTTTAAAATGTTTGAAACCGTCCCATCATTGTTGACACGGAACCCTTCATGGGTTGACCTCCACCGGCATCTCCTGATGCAGTCTCAGCACACTTGTATTTGTTCTCTCCGCCTTTCTGCAGAAAGCTCACTGGCGTCTCATGCTCATTCAGACCTCACGGTCTTCCCGTGTCTACAGCTCCTCCATCGGCCCCGTCACCTTGGTGAACTCTCAAGCCTTGTCTCCTCTTAGGGGAGAGATTACTTTTCTTTCTGCTTTCATGGGTCCCAAATTACTTATTTAACAAACATTTATTGAAGATATGGAATATAATAGAAGCATTGCATTAAAAATTAAGTGGTGAACCTTTTATGGCTTCAGCATATGAATACATTTATTTTGGATAAAAATTTCACCTACCTACTTAGAGTGAAGGAAATTGCTAAGTTTTGGCCAGAAGAACAGCTTGATTCAAGTACTTTTGCACTCCTGCACCTCAAATACTGTGTGATATCTGTACCTTAAAGGGAGTCAGCTATCTTTGTTTTAAGCAATAATGGTTCAAATTGTGACTAGCTCCCCACTCTACATTTTGACCTCTTTTGCCTTCTCCTATGGGAGTCATCTGGGGCTCTGGTCAAATCCTTTACAGGGAATCTCTGTTATCTATTCTACTTTTCTTCCACCATCACGAGCAATATTCCTCTTAGCAGTTCAGCTAACTGGTTAGAACGTGAACCACCATGTTCCTATAGACTTCACACCTGGACTTAGCTGTGGCTGAGAGGGTCAGAGGTCACCATTTGTGCTTCTGAGCTGGGTTCAGGAAAGCATGGTGCATTTTTCTCTCACTGTGTGTGTGTGTGTGTGTGTGTGTGTGTGTGGGGGGGGTGATAGTAGCTCCTGGCCGCTGTTTTCCTGACCATATGCTTGCAGATAGTGTGAAAGAATAAGACAAAGTTGCAGAGAAAAAGCAATGAAAAGTCAGCAAGTCCTAGTGGGAATCAGATTCCTGATTGTGAGGTTGCTTAGTCTCAAGCCTCTTGTCTTTGTGGTCCAACTGCAATCCTGCTCTTCCAGTGGCACTCAAACCGGTGTGTCCTCCCCTTCGCGTGATCTAGCTCATGGCAGTTTCTGTTATCTTGTGAAGCGGAAACCCCAGGCATTCCACTCTTCTCACCTCTTCCCCTGTGTGACCAATGACGAAGACTTGAAAACATGCTCAAGAGCAAGTTACCAGAGAAATGTGATTTAAAATCGTAGTCAGGGCTGGAGAGACAGACTCTTGATTAAAAGCGT